>PVJI01011064.1:0-57601 GCA_004026765.1 Micronycteris hirsuta | reverse complement strand
GAGGGGACAATGGGGAGAAGAGTTTTCAGGAATCACTGTAGAGGACACATGGACAGAACTAAGGGGGAGGAGGGAGGTTTGGGGGGGGTGGGACGGGAGGGGAAGGGAGGGGGGAGGGGAGAGGCTGCAAATAACTGTAATTAAACAAAAAAAAATAATTAAATAAAAAAAATTAAAAAAAAAAAATAAAAGCCATTGCTCCAGTCATTGTTGACTGAGATACTCACTGGAAGTTGATACCTGTTACCATCCAAAAGTCTCAGGAAAAATCAGATTTTTGGCCAAGATGGAGGCATAGGTAGATACACTGTGCCTCCTTGCACAAACAAAAGAAGGACAACAACAACTTAAAAACAAAAAACAACCAGAACTGCCAGAAAATAGAACTGTATGGAAGTCTGACAACCAAGGAATTAAAGAAGACACATTCATCCAGACCTGTAGAAGGGGCAGAGCTGGGCAGCAGGGTGGAGAGGGCTCACAACAAGGCAGCAGCTAGCAGACCCAGTGAAGCCCCAACTGGTGTAGCAAGCAGTCCCACATTGTGTGCGGATAAAGAAACAACTGGGGAGCAAAACAAACCATGCAGCCAAGGGTTTCAGCCCAGGGAAACAAAGCCTCAAACCACTGATTGAAAACAACTGTGGGGGTTGAGTCAGCAGTGGGAAGAACTCCCAGCCTCATGGGAGAGTTCATTGGAGAGACCCACAAGATCTTAGAATGTACACAAACCACCCACCTGGGAATCAGCACAGAAGGGCCCAATTTGCTTGTGGGTAGTGGGGGAAGTGACTGAAAGCCAGCAGAGAGCAAAGCAAGCACCATTGTTTACTCTTATTCTCCTTCCCCACAAACAGCATCACAACACAACGATGTGGGTTACCCTGCCCTGGTGAACACCTAAGGCTCCGCCTCTTATACATAACAGGTGCATAGAGGGAAAAAAAATGGCCCAAATTAAAGAACAGAAAAAATATAAGCAATGAAGAGATAGCCAACCTATCAGATGCACAGTTCAAAACACTGGTAATCAGGATGCTCACAGAATTGGTAGAATTTGGTCACAAATTAAATGAAAAAATGAAGACTATGCTAAGGGAAATAAAGGAAAATGTACAGGGAACTAATAGTGATGGGAAGGAAACTGGAACTCAAATCAATGGTGTGGACCAGAAGGAAGAAATACACATTCAACCAGAAAAAAATGAAGAAACAAGAACTTGAAAAAAAAAAAAAATGAGGAGAGGCTTAGAAACCTCCAAGACATCTTTAAACATTCCAACACCCAAATTATAGGGGTACCATAAGGAGAAGAGGAAGAGCAATAAATTGAAAACTTATTTGAACAAATAATGGAGGAGAATTTCCCCAATATGGCAAAGGAAATAGACTGCCAGGAAGTCCAGGAAGCTCAGAGAGTTCTAAAGAAGTTGAACTCAAAGAGGAACAGACCCAGACACATCATAATTACATTATCCAAGATTAAAAATAAGGAGAGAATCTTAGAAGCAGCAAGAGAAAAGGGGACAGTTACCTACAAAGGAGTGCCCATAAGACTGTCAGCTGATTTCTCAAAAGAGACCTTACAGGCAAGAAGGGGCTATAAAGAAGTATACCAAGTCATGAAAGTCAAGGACCTACATCCAAGATTACTCTAACCAGAAAAACTTTCATTTAGAATGGAAGGGCAGATAAAGTGCTTCTCAGATAAGGTCAAGTTCAAGGAGTTCATCATCACCAAGCCCTTATTATATGAAATGTTAATGAGATTTATCTAAGAAAAAGAAGATTAAAAAATTATGAACAATAAAATGACAGCAAACTCACAGTTATTAAAAACCACACCCAAAACAAGAACAAAAGCAAACAACTAGAACAGGAACAGAATCACAGAAATGGAGATCACATGGAGGGTTATCAACAGGGGAGTGGCAGGAGGAGAGAGGGGGAAAAGGTGCAGAGAATAAGTAGCATAAATGGTAGGTAGAAAATAGACAGGGGGAGGTTAAGAATAGTATAGGAAATGTAGAAGTTAAAGAACTTATATGTATGACCCGTGAACCAGAGGGGAGTAAAGGAGGAAAAATGGGACAACTGTAATAGCATAATCAATAAAATATACTTTTTAAAAAGTCTCAGGAAAATAATTTTAACCATAGAATGGGAAAACAGCCTTGTGTTTAAAAGTACAGAATTTGGTGCCCAACTGCTCTGGATTTATCAATAACTGGTTCTTTTTCATTGAAAAATTTAATCTTCTTATTTCTGAGTTTCCATATATAACAAATGAAGATAATCATAATAACACCTACCTCACTGGATTATTTAGAAGACTGAATGTGTTTGTTTAAAGCAACACTCTTTAAAAACTTGTCAGATATAATGTGTTTAATAGATATTTGCTAAGATTTATTAGACAGATTTTATAATTTAAAAAGTATTAAATGCAAGCACGATCCCTTGGAAAATGAATCTTGCTTCCATTTTACCTACTTTAATTGTCAGTTGATACTTTTGAATGTCTCTATGCTACTTTGTTTTATGGTATATGGTTTCTGTTTATTTAATAATAATAAATTAATTTATAAATTATTAAAAAGACTTAAAATGGCTTTAATCTTAAGTTTTAAAGGTACTCTATCAAATGGAAGTGGACGTAAGATGCAATTTTAAATAATTTAAAATATGGTTAAAGCATGATTAACCATAAAAGATGTGATAAGATCATTTAATAGCTGTTAATCTAAATATAAATATGCTCTTAATCATGAAATGTTATGTAATAGACCTGGCTTATTTAAATAACTGGCTTATTAAATTTAAATTAAATTGTTATCTGAGACACCACTTAAATTGTACATAAATGCAATATTTCTCTGCTACATTGTACTTATCTGAAGTAGTTCATATTTTCTAAAATTAAGGTTGAAAAACATTATTTTTAAAATTTAAATTCATATATCCATGCTGGAAATTCTGTACCTTTACTTTATAAAGCTTTAAGTACCATGGGACAGTCATTTACATATTTAAAATTTTAAAGCCATGAAAAAAAAGACAAGCAAACAAGCTTAGAAATTATGTGGTTAATTGCTCAACCTTACTGCTCCCAAAATATATGTCATGTGCTCTTATCTACAGATTTGTACATTCAAAATGGATATCCTTTGAGTTATAATCCATACTAGAAATCATTTGAATTTTAATCCAACACTATAATTATTTTGTAGCTCAAATTGTTAAAATCTTCAGTTTCTTGATTTGTTTGATTTTTTCTCATGTTCCAGCTCTATGACCAACCCCGATTCAAGGGTTCAGTTTTATTTGTTGGAGATTGATATTTATAAATGAAGATCTGGGGTGGGGTGAGTGTATTGCTACCAGAGTGTTGCTTCTTCTAGGCTTTCTTAATTACAGAGCTAGACAACATATGTATGAATACTCACTCATGCATACACACATATCTACTTATTTATGCATCTATGTACCACATATATATGTATTTAAGAAAATGCTGGAGTTCAAACTGATACCAGAGACTCAAACCTAAAATGAGGGAATTTATATTAGCATTCTACATTTTCAAAAAAGGTTTTAGACAATGAAAAATGTTGCTCCATATGATGTGCTTTTAAACTTATTTTTAAATGCTTTTTTTTTTGGCCTAAACTCATTAGACAAAGATTATATGTTTTACTTAATATTAAGTGTTACTGAGAGTACTTCCAGTTTTAACATTTGCATGTAAACAGCTTGAAAATTGCCATTCTGTCCTAACAACAAATATGAAGCTGAACAAACTGAAAAATCAACAATTCTTGAAATTAAAAGACAGAGGACACAAGGCAAATGCTGCCTCATGACTGAATAGACAGACAGGTAAATGCAGGGAGAGCAGAAATCACTGTAGGACACAGTTCCACGATATGAAAACCTGAACTGTAATTAACATATGGCTGGAGACTCAGGATGGACAATTCTGAGAATTAAAAACTTCAAGAGAACCCATACATAGGAACCACTCACGTACTGCAGGATTTACCTCCAGCAGCTCAACCAGGTTACAAGGCATACCAATGGGGGAAAAAATTGTTAGAAGACACATAACAAGCATCAGAACCAAACATGGCAAGGATGTTGAAATTATCAGATTAGGAATTTGAAAGATATATGATGAATATTCTAAGTACTCTCATAAATAAAGTACACAGCATGCAAGAACAGATGGGCAATGTAAGTGGAGAATGGAAATTTTTAAGAACTTTTAGTTCTTTCTTAGAACTAAATGCTAGAGATAAAAAAACACACTAACAGAAATAAAGGTGACCTTTGATAGGCTCATTAGTAGACTGGACACAGGAAAAGCTCTGAGCTAGAGGATTTTTAATAGAAAACCAAAAAAAATAAAATAATAAAAGTGGACAAAGACTGAAAAATACAAAATATAACAACCAAACTATGGGACAATGATTGTAAGTGTATATGTGTAATAGGAATACCAGAAGAAGAAAGAAAGGAAAAACAGAAGAGAAAAACACACCAATGTAGAATTCTGCATCTTGTGAAATTATTATTAAAAAATAAAGGGGAAATAAAGGCTTTCTCAGACAAAAAATAATTGAGGAAATTTGTTGATATTAGACCTGGCTTAAAAGAAATGTTAAAGTTTTAGAGAGAAGGAACATAATAAAGTCAGAAACTTTGATCTACATAAAAATAGAAAAAAATTGAATAAGAAATATGTAAAGGTAAAATAAAAACATATTTTTGTATTCTTAATGAATTTAACAAAAAATAATTTGTTTAAAATAATACCAACAATGCATTTGATTCTGTATTCATGTCTATATATTATGTGTGTGTGTGTGTGTGTGCTTATATATAAGTAAAATTAATGACAGGAAAGATACAAGATGTAGGATGGAAGAAACAGAATTATTTTGTTATTAAGGTATTCACAATACTTGTGAAGTGGTATAGTGTTCTTTGACAGTAGACTTGGATTAACTATAATTGTGAATTGAAAACTCTAGGGCAACCATGGAAAAGGGTAAAGAAAGAAACAAAGAGAAGTGCGAAAAAGTATAAATGACATGCTTAACAAGCAGAGATTATTGTATCATATAAAATGCTCAAATAAAATGACAGAAAGTAAAAAGAGTAGAGTACAAAGTTTCACACAAAAAACAAGGGCAATAAATATAAAACAGTTTCAAAGATGGTAGATATTGATCCAGCAATGCTAATATCCCTTTGTACTTCTACAATCTAAATACACCAGTTAAAGGTGGGCCAAAAATAATAATAATAACCAAACTACATGTTTTCTGCAAGAAACGTACTTTAGAACTTCTGGCCAGATGGAGGGGTAAATAGATACACTTTGCCTCCTTGAATAACCAAAGGAAGCACAACAACAAATTTAAAACCAAAAAATAACCAGAACTGCCAGAAAATTGAACTTTATGGAAGTACAATAACCAAGTTGTTAAAAAAGAAACATTCATCCAGGCTGGTAGGAGAGGTGGAGACAAGCAGCTTAAGTGCCCATCAGCAAATGAGTGGATCAAGAAACTTTGGTACATTTACACAATGGAATTCTACTCGGCAGAGAGGAAGAAGAAGCTTATACCCTTTGCGACAGCATGGATGGAACTGGAGAGCGTTATGCTAAGCGAAATAAGCCAGGAGTTGAGGGTCAAATACCATATGATCTCACCTTTAACTGGAACATAATCAACAAAAGAAAAAAGCAAGCAAAATATAAACAGAGACATTGAAATTAAGAAGAATCTAACAATAGCCAGAGGGGAGGGAAGAGGGGACTGTGGGGAGAAGGGTTTTCAGGAACTACTATAAAGGACACATGGACAAAACCAAGGGGAAGAGTGGAAGCAAAGGAGGGAGGTGGGGATAGATGGGGTGGGGGAAGGGAGAAAATGCAGACAGCTGTAATTGAAGAACAATAAAGTAATTTTTTAAAAAAGGAAATCTAGACAAAGATTTTACCTACCACACAAAAATCTAAAGTGGTTCACAAACCCAAATGTAAAATGCAAAACTATAAAACTTGTGATAAAATACAAATGATAAAATACAAGAAAGTCTAGATCACCTCGGGTTGGGTAATGATTGTTTAGGTATATCAAAGACACAATCCATGAAATAAAACATTGATAAGCTGAATTTCATTCAAATTAAAAACTTCTGCTCTGTGAAAAGACAATGTCAAGAGCATGACAGACTGCGGTGAAATATTTACAAAGGACCTATTTGATAAAAGATTGTTATCCCCAAAATACAAAGAACATTTAAGAACATATATGCATAACTCATAGACATAGACAACAGTGTGGTGATGGTCAGAGAGAAGGAGGGAAGGGGTTGGGTGTAGGTGGGCAAAGGTGGAGCAAATGGGGACATCAGTAATAGTGTCACCAATAAAAATAAATGTAAAAACTCAACAATAAACAACAACAACAATTTAAAGAGTGAGCCAAAGTTCACAATAGACTCTTCACTAAAAAGATATGTACATGGCAACTAAGCATATGAAAACTTTTTCCATATCACAGGTCATCAGGGAATGAAAATAAAAACAACAGTGAGAAATCACTGCATACTTTTAGAAAGACCAAAATCTCAAACACCAACAGCACCAGATGTTGACAAGAGTGTGGAATACAACAGGAATTCTTCATTGCTAGTGGGAATGTAAAATGATACAGCCACCATGAAGGACTGTTTTGAGGTCTCTGACAGAGCTAAGCATACTCTTACCATATGAGCCTGCAATAATGTTCCTCGGTATTTATCCAAAGAAGTTAGAAACTTAAATCCATGAAAATCCTGCACTATAATGTTTATAGCAGGTTTATTCACCACTGCCAAAACTTGGAAGCAATCACAATGTCCTTCATTTAGTGAATGAAAAAAACAATGTGGTACATCCAGGCAGTGCGATATTATTTCTACTGAAAAGAATTGAATTATCAAGCCATTGTAACAGGGTGCAGCCAAGTGGGAGCCCCACATAGGGATTTGTAATGGGGTCCAGAACTCAAGATGTCCAGGAAATATTAAAATATATATATAGGATGTCCTCAACCCCACAAGTCTGAGCTGGGGGATGGGACATATGGAGCAGGGCCATTCAGAGCTGTTTTGTATAGCAGCAGCTTTGCAGCTAACCTCTGGCATGGCCGTTTAACATATCTGTAACCTTTAACTGGTTTCATAGATATGCTAAATAGCTGTGGCCCTGCTTTGAGCCAGGGTGATGGAAGTGACTTCCACCCAAGATGTAACTGGGAGGCAAATCCTCCTGGTCACAGCATCATGTGAAAGCTTGGAGATGCTTGGCTCCATGCCATGGGGCCACACCTGCCCACAGTTACCATGGCAGCCCAGTAAAGCTGGGAGAATACAGAGTGCTGGCAGGTGTAGCTGATTGAAGGAGGAGTCAGAAATGGGGCTGCAGAGAAAGCTTGGCATTGGGATTTAAACCCAGGCACAGCAGCCATACTGGCGGGACCACAAGGCTTTGGAGGAGTGGAGACCCCTTGGCCTGAGAGAGAGAGAGGACCACACGGCTTTGCGTGGCTCCCTTTGCCACGCGGCCTAGGAAGCAGGAGAGACTTTGCCTGGAAGAAAAGGGGTGAAAGGACTCTTGCTGGTGGGCCATGAGAAGGTGCCACATGGTTTTGGATGAACTGGAGATCGTGGTGGCGACACAGTGGATGGTGTCGGAACTGAGGATCTGCCTGAATCACGGACCTCTACTTCTTTTCCTGAGATACGGTTCCCTGGACTGGGCAGAGGGAGAAGGAAGGGCTGTGTGTGTTTGTCGGTATTCTAAAGAACTTTAGTATTTTAAAGGAGACATTAAGTCATTACTCCAAGCCTGTATAACTTGTAAATAAATAATTCCTTTCCTTTTCACCAGTCTCTGGTATTGAGAGATGTCTTTCCCTTGGCAGCAAGCATAATGAACCTAGAATGGTCTGGGGGGGACCCCAGGAGCACAGGGGGGCTTCTTTTGGTGACTGCATATCATTGAGTGCCCCCACCCTGCTCTGTAACACCATGAAAAGACATGGAGAAACTATAAATTCATATTGGTAACTAAAAAAAGCCAATCTAAAAAGACTACACCGTATATGATTCCAGTTATATAAAGGTTCTGGAAAAGGCAAAATTATGGAGACAGTAAAAAGATCAGTGGATTGGAGAAATGAATAGGTAAAAAACAGGATTTAGGGCAGTGAAAATACTCTGTATGACATGATATCATAACAATAGATACATGTCGTTGTATATTTTTTTCAAACCCACAGGATGTATACCAAGAGTGAACTACAATGTTATCTGTGGACCTTAGGTGATTACAAAGTACCAGCACAAGTTCATCAGTTGAAACAAAACACAGCTCTGGTGGATATGTTGATAATGAGGGAGGCTGTGTGTCTGGGGACAGGGAACATATAGGGAATATATAAGAAATCCCTATACCTTCCCCTCAGTTTTGCCATGAACCTGAAACTGCTCTAAAAATTGCCTTAGTAAAACAAAACAAAACAAAAATAAACTTCAGCTGACCAGAAAAAAGAAATCATGAAGGTGAAGTTTTTTTAACCCTTTTTTTCCTATAAGGGTCATTTTGAAACTCTTCCGACTCATGCTAAGAAAAAGAGGAATTTGTATTTAATATATTTTGAAGCAAAATATATTTATAGTTGCTACAGTGTATTAATAAGAAGGACTACTATATGTGAAAAGCAGGAATGCAATCTTCTGTCTCCTTTGATAATTCTGATTTAGTCATAAGCAAGTCACAGCCTGTTGGGTCAGATGGGCCATCTTATTCTTCTTTTCCAATTTCTATGGCTAGAATAGTGACAAAATTTCTTCTCTGTCTGAGTGCACTATTTCGAGTTTTATTCTGGGTAATAAATAGAAGACCTGCTATGGAGAATCTAAGCACTCTGTTCAATTTATATTTATCTGACTGTCATAAATTATAAAATATCAGAAATTGCTTGCTATGTGGGGTTATTTTTGAGCAACTAAAATGTTGATATCTGCCTGAGGCGACAACTTAATATTTCAATTGTATAAGTTTTTGCTTCATATATTTCTCTGCAATATAGTTTTGTACATAAACATATAGGATTATTATGTGTATTTTATGGATTTACCCTTTTATCATAATATATTTTCTCTCCCTACCTACTATTTTATTTGCTTCAAGATCTATACTTTGTGATATTAATATAGCCACTCTTACATTGATTCAGCTACTGTTCTCATGATATATCTTTTTATAACTTTTTAAATGTCAAACACATTTGAAGTGACTTTCTTATAGACAACACAGAATTAGGCGTTGCTTTTCCATCTGGGCTGCCAGCTTCTTTACCTCCAGGTTTAGGATGAAGCATAAAGGAACAAGAAACTCAGCAACAAGGCCTCTCTCGCGTCCCAAGGACCCGATTCACAGTGCTGCTTCTCTCCCGCTTTCAGAGGCTGCCTTTGTTTGTATTATAAATGGGGAATAGGTAAGTTGTGTGTACTGTACCTTTCCGGTAGCAAAAAAGAAGTGTTGATTTAAAAAAAATGTTATAATGCTAGAAAACCTGTACTTTTTATTTCACTGTTCAAAATAATTTTTCCACACATATCAGATTTATTTGCATGTGATACTGAGTTAGAACACAGACAAGAAAGAGAAGATGGTCATACAGGACATAAGTGTTTGTTATTGAAGATACGTGATCGAGCAATACTCGATCAGCCCAGACCTACAAGTACACATACCACAGCACACCTATAGAACATTCTGTCAAGCAGGAGGCCTGGAACTATAAAGAGAAAATGAAATTAATTATGGTTTAAATCCTATGGCAGCCCATAACTATAGTCAGTAATAAGCAGTTAAAGGAAGCTGTCCTAAGTTTTTGTTTTGGTTTGGTTTGGTTTGGTTTGGTTTTGGGTTTTTTTTTTTTTTTTTTTTTTTTTTTTTTTGATAGTTAAACAAGGTCAACAATGACTGGGGCTTTTCCTGACCCATTACTGTGAGTTTCCAGTGTGTCCTCTTTCACCCTCATGACTGCAAACTGGCTGTTTTGGCCACAACATCCAAGCACATCACATTCAAAGACAGGAAATAAGGGCAAAGGTTGTGAGATACGATCATTATATCTTCAACAAATATTCCTAAATCGGGTAGCTAAGTTGGTTAGAGCACCGTCCCTACCAGCCAAGGTTGTGGTTCCACCTGTACCTACGAGAATCAACCACCGAATGTACAAGTAAGTGGAACTGTTACAGAAACAAACTCCCTCATCCCGCTCTTTTTGTGCTATGGTTCTTTTTTGCCCACTGCCTTCATGTTAGAAACTGTGGCTCTCAAGGAAAAGGAAAAAGGAAAGGAACTATTTAATTAAAAGTTACGTAGGTATAGAAAAATGGTGAATTCTACAGTTAAATCTCACTCTCTTTAGAAACAAGGATACACCCACAAACACACAGTCCTGCCCACCCTCTTTCCTAGTCAAGCCAGTCTCAGAGCACACCAGGCAGAAGTACTACCTTCCAGAAGAAAAACAAAACAGAAAACAGAAAGCTGCAGCTCACTTCTCCTGATTCCTCCCAGTAATCTGTGCTAGGCTGGGCAGGTCTCCCAAGCTTCCCAGCACCATCAGCTGTGTCTCCATGATCTCCAGTTCTTAACCCCAAACCACGGGGCACCTCCTCATGGCCTCCCAGTGAGAGTCCTTTCACCTCATTTCTTCCTACATGGTCTCCCATTTTCCCGGTCCCTCATGGCACCGTCTTAGTTTAAATCCCAGCCTGGAACCTCCTTTGTAACCCCATTACCGACTCTTCCCATAATCAGCTGTACCTGCTAGCGCTCCCATACTTTCTGCCTTTCTTGGCTGCGGTAGTTAGTCTGGGCACGCATGACCCCTCATTGTGGAGCAACCATCTCTGAACTCTCCTGCAGGTGCTGAGCTAGCCTGCTGTTATTGATACACAAAATATCTCAATCCCTATGCTGCTGGTTTTCCCAGCCCCTAAGCTAGGTTTGTAGGGTGGAGGGAGTGGAGGGGGCCCTGGGACCTCTTAGTCTATACCCCAATACAGAAAAACAAATCTCTCTCTCTCAAAAAAAAAAAAAATTATTTGAAAAGAAAACATGCCTAAGCCAACATTCCACAATATTTAATTAGCCAGAAATGAACTGAATTCCAGCGGCTGCAAAGGAAGGTTGGAGGAAAATGTATCTGAAGGGAAAATACTGGAGGCAGGCAGGGAAGTGTGTGTGAACAGGCCAACAGTCTGTGCTTGCAGTACTGGGTGATCAGGAGTCTGACACCCGCTAAATGTGGCGTTCAAAGTCCCATTTTACTGAGACTTAGGCTGCTTTCTTTCTTAATATTTCTAGGTGACTGTACAGTAATATGAATTCAAGTATTACCCAAGCATTATACTTTATTTGAAAAATAATTCCTAGACTAATGTTAATATATAGATGCCAAAGTTAATATCATGCCTCATGCTCAGGATTCTCAAAATGGATTCCATGATATCCTAGTCCCATAACAATTTCCAAGAAAATAATTTTCTGAGCACAAATACATTTGATAAATCCTTTAGACTCTATTAGCCCTTGCAGATTTGTTGAACATATACTAAAGGCTCTGAGAAGTCTTAAAATAAAAAAAAGAATGGTTAAATGTATTTAGCTTAGTTTTTCTAAATGTGTAATATTTTTCCCACAATTAAACCTATGCATAATGTATACAAATTGTATTCTAGAAAATGAATTCTGAAAAAAAAAACATTTTCCCTACTATGAATAAACCATTAGAAGAATACAAAATTAGTCCAACTGAATTTACCTAATTTCATAATTTTTAATATTTAAAATAGCTTAAATCCCTAGAATATCCTTTATTTGTATTAGGAACTGTGAATCCACACCTTGTTATTCACAAAACTCATTGTTTTGAATTCTCTTATTTGATCACAATAACCTTGAAATTTAGGTTTTATAACTGCTGATTTATAGATGAAGAAAATCGGTAAGGCCAAATAATTAATTTGCTTACGCTCCGCTGAGTGAGGGAACTGCACATACAACTTAGGTTAAATGTTTTTCTCTCCCAGTTACTGATGGCTCTTGAGCACATTATTTAACATCTTTGATCCAAGATCTCATCAGTTATGAATGAAAGATGATTATGAGGATTCAAATAGTTAATGCTTAGTAACCATTTAATGAAGTCATTGTGGAGATTATCACTATTATTACTGTTACTATGCCATTACTATTACCACATTCGTGAGTGCACTGCAACTATATCTTAGAGTAAAAATCACTTGGTTTAGTGGAAAGATTCGATTTCTATTTTTATATTCCATCTAATACCTGGCTACTTCATAATCTACATGGACAATAAATACTAAGATCTGTAAAAGTTTCCATAGACTTGTCATGTCTTTTGTTTTGACAAACTGTCTTTTCACCTTCTTTTCCCCACCTAGAATTCCATTCTGTTACTTGTTCACATATAGAGCTGGTACTCGTCCTTCAATCTATATGGCTCAAAGGCCATTTCCAATTTGACATTTTAATTTTACTTTCCAGTGATGAGTTAGTTTCTTTTATTTCTGAGGTTTCACCCATATTTTATCATGAATATTGTATTGTACTTTTCTATTTATTTCACTCTTTCCTCATGCTATTGCAAACTTCTTGAAAGCTAGCCCATGGTTTATTCATGCTGCATCCCTATTGTCTGGCATCATACTGAGAACATGATAGGTTTGTTACATGACATGCTATTTTGTCTTTTACAGAACACACATCAAAAATATTCACAAAGTCTTCCCATGCTTTTTTCAAACGCATGGTTTCAGCATATTTTATTTAGCAGAAATATAATAGAAAGTGACTGCAAATATTCATCACTAACTGAAAAACAGTAAATTATGTTCTTAAACAGTGTGATTATGTATAAAATTAATTGAAAATTTGTCAAATACCTTAAATAAGAGTTGTGCTGCTGGAAAATTTCTACAGATATTTCTATCACTGGCAACCGTGGTAGCAAAAGTTGGTTTTTTTTCTGTTTTTCTTTGTAGATATATGTAGATATTTTTATTATCTTAGGTATCCCATGGAAATAAACTCATTTCTCTTTTAACCATTCTTTCCACAAATTGTAATCGACTTTTCTACAATCAAGTATAAATTGATTTCAAAATAGTGAGCTAAAACAATTACTTTTAATTCCTTATGACTAAAAGTTATGTGTCTCTTTGTTTCAGAAATACTTTTGCAAAGTGCCATCTCTTTTCGTTCTTTAAAGGCTGTCTGAAATCTCATAAAAGTTACCAGGTAGCACTGTCTATATACCTAAAAATGCTGAAGGAATTGTGATTTCCCAAGATATTTTTGCCTATTCAATACATAGTATACAAGATATACAACACTTTTTGAACACATTATGATTTTACATCACAGTTCTTTTCAAGGTGGCCTTTGAGAATTGGTGAAAGTTTCAAACTGAACTCGATGCACAGATGTATGAAGCCTGTCTCATGAATGCTCTCTGACATCAACTGAGAAGAAACAGTTTTTAAGATGAGCTATGTATTCAAATATGACCCACACATTAGTGTTGATGTTATAAATAGTCTATTGTTTTTGAATATGTAACTACACATCTGTAATTTTTGCTGTGAGATTCATCATCTTGTTGTTACTCTACTATCATTAATGTATCAAGGTAAAAATAAGATATAACCTAAAAATATTCTAGAGCTCGAATCGAATTTGTGTGCAATGGAAATATCTTGCCCAGAATCATTAGAAAAGAACTGTACACCTACACAGTTCTTAATGCCCCAAAGGAAATTAGAAGGCAAAAAAGAAGAACAACAACAAAAAAAAGAGATCTGTCTCTATTGCTTCAATGTGCTTAGAGGCGATAAAACCACGCTGAAATCTGTGAGCTAAGCAGAGCAGAGGAACCCTTGACAGCATGGCTGTATGGTATATGCTTTCACTCTCATGAAGATTACCAGAGAAACACAGAGTACTGCTGGATAGAAAATAACAGAATTAAGAGGGTGCAAGTTGTCTCTAGAAATATACATGAGCAGATTGCCAAAGACAAGGACTTATTCCACAAGTATTTTGGAACAACCAAGTGCCCTAGAAACACGATACAGCCTGATGGGGTAGAAATTGATGGCATGGAATTGAACTTTGAGATTAATTTTCCCACCAACTCAATGGGATGGGGCATTAGAGAAAAATTAGACCAAGTTACAAGTAGTAAAGTTTAATATTTTTACACATATATGTTGTAATTTTCTTTGAATTGGCACAAGATTAAACGAATCATTTCTTTCATATGAACCCACTGAGGTCAGATTCCATCTTAGAAATATGAAAAGGTTTTCTTCTGGGTCTTGAGAGAGTCACATTCAGTTGTCATGCTTTGGATCTCAAGAGAGTAAACTAAATTTGTGTGGTGAGTTTAGTGTGCATGTGTCATTTGTCCATTAAATTATGTTTTAAAGGGACACTTGTCATACCATAGTGAAAAATGAGTCATGAAAGATTATTTTCAACTTACTGTAAGGTCTTTCTGATTTGAAAACCAACCAGTAGCTAGAGAATGTCCCAGGCATCAGGTTGAAATGGTAAGTACTAGTACTTTATATGAATTGTCCCAAAAATTATTTTCTAATAGTATAAACTGTCTTTTGATGTCATTCACGTAGGTTTCAGAAAGAATACCCCAGACAAACAGAAATATTATTCCCAAGCCACTTTCCAATCTTAGAGTCACTTTAGGCTTTTACTGGCTAGATTAGTAACAATTCTTTGGGAAAACATTAGAGTTGATCACATTAAAACACATTGGTTTAAAATGATACGATCACCGAGTAATAGCTATTTGGCAACTTTGATGAACAGTATTTGCAGCTGAGATCTAATCAGTAAATAGCCTTGGGTGGCTGCAGTCAGGTTTTAACTGATAAAAATTAAATGAACAGTGGTAGATGATGTTTTTATTTGTTAAAATTCAAAAATTTACCTGATATCTAGTTCGCTTCACTTTGTAGGGATCACTAAATTGAATGCACAGGTACAGATTCAAAGAGATCACTAGAGCACTATTCATAAATTTCTTATATCAGGATATACTAAAGCAAAAAAGAATTGTCCAAATTATTTCTTAAAGAGATATGTTTGTAGAACCAGGTGAAAGGTCATTACCTTGGCCTACTGTATACATTGTTAAGGCACTAGAAAATATTCCCATCAAGGGTATTTCTGTACTTCTCAAATCCATTAATTAATATATACAGGTTAGAGATTGATTGATCCAGAACCTTGAGTTGTTTAAAGAATGGAAAAGATTTCTCAGACATAGACTCTCATTTATCTTCAGTTAAACAGGAAGGCTTATTATTAACAAAGAATGATAGTTTACCATAAGAATGACTTGGAGAATGGGTTTCTTAGCCATGTGGCTATAATTAGAAAAATTCTTACCTAATTAAAATATGCACAGAAAATTTAACTGTCGGTCCCAAGTGAATAACTCGCTATAGTGGTTAGTAGCAAGGAGAGCTATAGAGCTCTAGGCTTAATGGCTTTAGTAAATCACTTTTGAGGTTTAATGTATCTGTCCCCATAATACATATCTTATTTGAACCGACAACAACAACTAAGCAATAAGAGGACACAACACATTTGTTGCATCTACAAAATGTTGCTTCTCTTTATGCCCATTTTGCTGGAATTTCTACATCCTTCACAAGACCTGCTGCTTAAACAATATGCTCTCCTTTGTACGTAGCCAACTCTATTTGGCAAGCAGTGTCCTGGCCATCTGCAACTGATGCATACCTAGTTTTGTTAATCACTCCTGACAGCATTCACTACTTTTTTTTTTCATTTTCAATTAATTGGTCCCAGGTCATTTCATCTTGCAGGGAGCTGCGTTTCCAGGTAGCTAACACAGCTAAGATGACTGACAAGCTGTTGGATACCTGGGCAGGGAGCGCATCTTCAGAATGAACATGACCCATTAAAAAGCTTTGGGCTGAGATGAAATGAAATCCAAAACATTGATCGAGACTGGTATTAACCATAAACTGTTAATAGAGGAAAACAAAACCCAACAATCCCAAGTGCACTAAGAGGTCCCTATATTCTTGAGCCTAGATGAACCTCTTCTTAGTCAATAGTCCAACAATAATCAAATATGAGAGTAGGCACTCATAGAAATGTGATAGAAGAGAGAATACTTTGGATGGATAATGCATCACCACACAGAAAATTAATTTCTAAGTCCATTTTGGATTTTTGCTTTTGCTCTTTTATAAGTCTCAGTGGCATGATCCTTGAGGGCCAATTCTGTTTATTATCTCATAAGGCTGGAGGACATTCTAATGTATCACTTCAGATGACTAAATATAATTGGAAGGCAAGAAAATGTGAGAAATATATGAGGGTACAAGGAATAATGCAAGATAAAACTTCATATTGTTAATATTGCAAGGTAATGTTCAGTTATAAAGAAGGTTTATGGATGTAATGCTTGCACACAGAAGTTTTATATATGTAGAAACATTATATAATGTTAAAATGCATTTAAAATATAATATTTAATGGTATTCTGATGGAATTAAGTGAGGTGGACGAGTCTAAATATTTTGTAAATTAAGAGACTGCAGTTTAAACAAGATAATTGGCATGTCCAGGATGACATGACAGATAAGCAGAGGACTGGACTCATGCCTGACTCCCTCCTTCCTTCTACACAGACATAAGTTTGCTCTAAGTCCGTGCCAAAGGTTCCTCTCACAAGAGATAAGAATCTTTGAATCCAGAATATTTCTAGCTGCTTTAGAACAAAATCTACATTTCATCATACAACTTTGTGTTCATAAAATTAATTTTATTTAATGCTCACAAGAACCCTGCAAATTATAGTTCTTTTAAATTACCATTTATTATATGAAGGATATTAGACCAGAAACTTTAAGAGTTTGTTATACAACCAATAAATACTTGGGATGGAATTCAAGCAAAATTTTTATCTTTTTGTTTGTTTGTTTATTTGTTTTCAAAATCTGCAATAGTCCTTTTGCTTTTCTTTTTAGTGCCCACGTGGATAATTTATGAGATGTCTTTATTAAAGTTAAAATAGTGACTACAGTTGATATGTGGTTGGCAATAATGTGACACATTCTACAATTTGACATCAAATTACGTATATAAAAATTAAACAAATCTCTAAATTGAACCATATTTCACCTTTGTAAATGCTCACAAGAAAATGGTAAATGAAGAAACCTCAAGCAAAATTGTTCTTCACTTGAGTGAAAACTGAGACATCTTTCAATTATTTCATCTTAACCCTCTGATTTCCTTTAATTGAAATAGGAGCTGTTGGACAGGTACATGCGGAACATTATGTTGAACATTAATGACATTGCCAAGAACGGAGAATTAAATTTCTTCATGTGTAGGTCTCACGGTCAGTTACAGGGGTTTAGAGAAAGCAATGATAGAATATGTCATTTTCAGATAAATAAGGTAATAGCTTCTTGGAATAAAAGAAGATGTGGCAGATTAAGAGATCAGGAAGTATTTTAACTCAACAGCTTTTAACTATGGACTAAACATGCCATTCTAGCATGGCAAATCGACATTCTTAAAAATAAAAACAAAAAAATAATCTCAATGGAAGAATAATAATTAATATGAATTAGTGGACATTTTCTGCAGATAGAAGTTCATGTATTCATTCATCAAATAGTGATCATGCACCAGGCACTATTCTCACTGCTTGGGGTACACAGTGAATACAATATTCTATCATACTTCCCTTGAGGGGCTTGCATCTAAGTCCTATGACAGTACCATTCAGATGACAGATGAAATCCGTACTTTCTCTGGCTAAGACATTGCCATTTCTTCTACATGCACCTCATCCTTCCCCTAAAGTACATTCTGTGAGAACACTGCGATAGAGTTCTAAATGGCACTCACAAATTTGTTTGCAAATATATTCTAAATTTTTTCTTGTTTCCTCCTGGCAAACTTTTCAAAACAGCTCATGTTTGCAGAACTGTGTTAATTTATGTGTTATAACTCCTATGTCAAAAACAACTTTGTTCTCTTGGGTGAAAAGGAAACCTCACTAGGAATGATCTGCCTCTTTATCTTCATCAAGGGGGATTCTGGACAACTTGAAATCTTTTACTGCCATCTGATCCCTGTACTAATGTAGCATTTCACAGAATTTCTGCAATAACTATCTTTGGGTGTTCTCATAAGAGCCCTATAATAGCCATAAATATACCTCAGGAGAGCAAGATAGAATATGAAATGCCTCTAATAGCTATCATAAATGAATAATAAAATGTAGAAAGGACAAGCCACCATGAAAATAGCAAATGAATATGATGACGTGTGTACTGCACTTGAAGTAATTATTGGAGTGTTATATTTACAGAAATTCTCCACGGTTTTTTTTGGGATGTCTGCAAAATTCATCAGGGGCTGCGTATATTGTAAAATTGGTGGCATGAAAAGAAGTGGTTCAGCACAATCAAACTTTGAAAGCTTCTCTTCATGTGTCTTTTAGAATTAAATCAAGTACAACCATCTCACTACACTGACTTTAGAAATTTATCAGTCTTAACAGCAAATTCTATGCACCCTGAGCATCAAAATAAGCTTTACTTATGTGTTCAAAAATATGCCAAACAACAGAATGTTTGCACTATCATCAGAACTCATCAAGTAACTAGCAAGGGACTTGGATAGCTACAATGAAAATGTGATTCATGTGGGTGTGGGTGATGGGAGAGTATATGTGTTAAAAAAAGAAATTTAGAAAATGAATAACCCGGCATGACTCAGTTTACGAAGGAAGAAGAAAAAGATAGTCATGCAACGTTGGATTTCATTTTGTGAGCAAAGTAATTCCCAAACTCCCAGTGGAAATGGAGAAGACATGCTTCATGCAGAGGAAGCGTGTAATATTTCTTAACTAAAAGGTTGTTTATTCTGCCAGGACATGAACATTATAAAGGACCATCTATGAGAAAAAAAATTCTGGAACATCATGAGTGAAATCATTGAATGGAAAAAAATCCTTTTCCAAATGCTAGCATGAAAGCAATCTACCATTCTTACTAGCCTGCTGTATGCTATGCTGAAGTTTTCTTCCAGTTGGAAAGGGCTGCGTATGGGAAGTCTCCTTTTCAAATGAGAGATGAATCATGAAGAAACCTGTGCAGAAACCCTTGATCTGCAATCATCCCTCTTTGCTTCCCAGAATTATTTCCATTCAATTCAGAAAAAGACCTTTAGAATATAACTTTAGAAGACTCCTGCTCTAAGGAGGAATTCTTTAAGGCAGCTCTTTAAGGCATTCCTTACAGGATCTTGAGATACCAGAAAACGTCCTTGCCTATGTTCTAAATCGCTGCTTATCAAAGCCTCTGGCATCTGGACTTCTTGTTCCATGTCTCTTGTCAGCTCACTATGTGGGCTTTTTTATATGGATTCTTGCAAATATTGTCTTGTTTTTCTAGTTTGCTCATAGAACCTAGCTTACTATTCTCCATCTATATATTTCATCAGGTAAAGTTTCTCCCCTCAAATCCTTCCACAATCTCAACACAATCTGCCTTTTTCGCCTCATAATTATTTCACGCTGGTCAACGATCCTTGACTCCTTGACTTAACCATAACTGTGCTTAAGCCTACTCTTAATCCAGCATTTATCTGTCCTATTCAATAGAGTGAGCCCAGTTCAGATTCTGTCATCCTGGAGTCCTTGGCTGACTATAGGCACTGAAAGCAACTTCTGTATAATGACTGAACCATTCACCAGCCTTTATCTTGGTCTCATGTTGCTTATGTTGGTGCACATCCCCTCTCCTAAAATATGTGGTTAATTTCTGGCATTTATTATTTTGGTAAAACATATTATTTTGCACATAATTGATCAGATTTAAGAAGTTTTTTTTAAGGGCCTAACTTCTAATTTCTTCCAGGTAGGAGAAAAATTGAAGATTTGATGGTGTACATTTGATTCTTACTTATGGTTCAAGGTAAGTAATTCTGAAGTCTTATTACATTAGAAATAAACTATCAATTTGCTAATTTTTAAATTTGAAAATTCGATACAGACTTTCCTATTTATTTATTTATGCTGATGCACCTGACATTGTATAAAGACTATGAATTTCTGGGGTTTCTCATTCTAGTGAAGCATACCACCTAGCAGCTTAACAATTCTGTTGTCTCATTTGCCCGGTGAACATAAAATTCCCTGCCTGTTCTATTACTTAAAACTGTTCAGAAAAGCAAATATAATGACAAGTTCAAATTAATTTGAAAAGAGTATGCAAGTGTGAGATATTTTTATATGCATGCCTTTAAATATTTTAGTGTGCTCTGATGTTCATGAATTAATATGCCATTCAGTATTTTTATTATACAATACTCTTAAGTCACAATTCTAACTATTTTTCTCTATGTTTCTGCCTATTAACTTTTCATAATGTATTGGAGGGCTGAAACAATTACTATTAAACGATTATATACAACTTGATTGGACCTAATAACATTGACAATCTTAATTGAATTCATTAAATTTATATCCTATTTTTATGGAGGGGAGAGAGAGAGACCGGAGTCAAGAGGCTCCCTTCTCTGTCTCAGTTCTTGTCTTGCTCACAAGAGAATAATTTGATCAAGAGATAAACACGTAGAGAGGAAATGAAATAGCAAGTTTATTTAGGAAACACATGAAACCATGGAGCTGCAAGCAGATAGCCAGCAAATCTAAATGCCCCACATATAGAGGAAAGGAAGTTAGTTTTTTAGTAAGTGTGTTCTATACACTTGCGCCAAGGCTGCAAATGGGTACTTAGCTAATCTAAGTACACCAACTATTGGGGGTCAGGGGTTATATACCTCAGTCAGCTTCCAGGTTTCCTCCCCTTCTCCCCTTTCAAATCTTAGGAATAATATACGGGTACAAAGGCTTTATTTTTCAGTTAGTAAAGATTATCTGTCTTAGTGAAATTATTACAGAAGTTCCCTTTTCTAGCATCGAATCTCAAGGACTGCTCCCTCTCCCTCCT
This sequence comes from Micronycteris hirsuta, assembly GCA_004026765.1. Taxonomy (NCBI): domain Eukaryota; kingdom Metazoa; phylum Chordata; class Mammalia; order Chiroptera; family Phyllostomidae; genus Micronycteris; species Micronycteris hirsuta. Next base: position 36,403 of record PVJI01011064.1, on the reverse strand, counting down.
GTGCTACTCCTGCTTGTGACGTTTGGGACACCTGGCAATCTTAGTAAGATCGTCACAGAAGCCCCTTTGCTCAGCACAGTCTCAAGGCCTCTCCCTCCTCCTGTGCTGTTTTGCTTGTAATACTTGGGACACCTGGCGATCTTACCAAACTTAGTTCAGGACTGCTGAGGTAATTGGTGAGATATGTCTTCCTTTTGATTATAGCCTCCTCTATTAAGTCCTTTGTTAGATTGTAATGGCCAGAGCCCTGCCTTTATTTCCCCTCTGGCCACTCATTCTTAGCTGCTATGTAACATTGTGATATCATCAATATCTTGCAGAGAGAGCAGATCCAGGCTAGGGTGTTTCTTCTTTGAATGATCTCTTTTTACTATTCTATAGCATGACCATAAAGTCTAAAAACAAAGAGTAAAATTTTATTACATTTTGCAATAAAATATCAATAACTTTTTTATTATGTAAGTACCTAAATTATAAGACTTATTTGCCACTTTATATTTGTCCTATCGGTGTCCAATAATGAGAATTGCTTTCTACATGATGTTCATAAAGCATATTTTGATAAATGTTGAACAGGTTGATAAATGGATCTGAAAAGGAGAACCCAAGGGTTTATATTTTTTTTATTTCTGCCTGATTTGCCATTTTTTCCAAACCAGGATTTATTAAAAATATTCTGTTTGAGAAAACAGTCATATGTAGGCTCCTTTTCTTCAACAAATATTTTTATTGCTCAACTGTGTGATCAGCACTAGCAGAGTTCCTGGACAAACTATGTGCATGGGTGAGCTATGACCCCAGATTGAAAAAAAGTGTTTACTCTTAACATCCCAGTTTCAGTCTCAGCTTCTTTTTTTGAGACTTTTCTGGCTTCTCAAGCATAATTACCAATTCTCCCTACTTCATATTTGTACATATTTGTCTATAGACAAAATTCATTGCATTATAATTACCTTAACAATATGTATTACCATTTCTACAGGTCAGGAACTTTGATTCATGTTTGCATCTCCAAAGCCTATCATATATTCTGGGAAAATGCTTAGCATATACAAAATATTCATTAAAAATAATTCTTAGGTTGTTTGTAGGTAGATGCAAACATTACTCACTCCATTAAAATGCAAATCTCTTAGAAAATACATTATTAAAATTGAAGATCATTATAAAAGTTATATCAAAACCACATTTTCTTTCTCCAGAATGCATCTTAATCAAATGAGTGAAGATCTGTTTTAATCTTTGCTCTTTCAAATTTTAGTTGCCATGACGATGTGAATCATGATGTCATGTCAGAGGTTAAGTGTAGATGACAATTCAGTTAAATTTACTGAGACCACTTTCTGTGTTTCTTCTTTCTTTTTAGCATACTGGCAGAATTGACTATGGTACATTTATTCAAAAATTAGTTGACGCCTGGGGGTGAATATCCTCAGATATTAGACCTACAGTAATAATACACTTGACAGTACTTGACAATCCATGGATTTCAAAGTGACACCATTTTGCTCATTGCACCAACAAGAACTGATTCTGGAGAAAACTGCTTTATAGATAAAATTTTGTCATTGATTACCATTCATCTCACATTTGCAAGCTTTTTTGTCTACATCAAAGTCAGAGTCTTTCTCCGTTCTACCAGTGACTTTTCCCCCCATTATTGCTATACCTATTACAAACAAAATCTATTATAAAGCATTTCTACACTATACCAATATCATTTAAAACATTTTATTTCATTGTGAATTTGTGAATTTTAACTGTAATAGAATCTTAGTCAAATGAATAAATCATTAATGCCAGAATATAAGGTATTAGTAAGAAAGTAATGGAGTTATCTTGGAAGGCTTAAAAGCCTCAGCAGTGGTCCTAAAGCTATACTACATATGCAAGCACTGAGTTCACTTCTAATTTTAAGAATTGTATGACTGAGTCAGATTCTGTGTTTATTTTATTTTATAAATGCATACAAAATCTATATCTATCTATCTATCAATCAGCTATGTCACAACACTTGAACTGAATTCAATTACTTTCTGTGTACAAACATGTTAAAAATCGAACTGGTCATCTTGTATATTTATTCCATATACTATACTTATAGTTCTATAGATCTATATTTCTATGCTTCTAGTTATTCTATATACTACACTATATAAAGCAGATCTAAAATTATAATTTCTGAAAATTTAGTGGCAAATGGGACTATTTAGTTTTATTATAATGAAGTGCGTGGGATAAGTTAGTGCTCAGGCATTAAGCAATTCTGGAAGTTATTCTCTAACTATAGATACTAGTAAATACACTCTATGTCTTTAAAAATATGTTAAAATTAAGTATTAGTATTTTTAAGGTTTTGTTCCGCTTAGCACATTTTGAGAGAGAATATAAATGATGGATGGTTAGGAATACTGAGTTAAATTTCTTTTCCATATTGATTTTATGACTTTAAGTTCCTCGTAGATCAATTAATATTTTTGCTCTGAATTTTAGCTATTCTACTTGAAGTTGCTTGAAATAAGGTGACCTTAGAAATGTTCTTTTTTTTGCCTCAGGGTAGGGGAACCATTCATGGGCTTTGTGAATTTTTATCAAACAACGGAGTAAAAGCTTCCTCAACTGAATAAAGTTTAAAAAGGCAACAGAAGAAGTTATTAATACTCCTATTACTACAGTGACAACTAAGCCTGTAATTGATTGAAAGAACAGAAATATTCTGTGTATTTTCTGAATTCTGATATCAGCACTGCAAACTATCTGTGACATTTCCTCCTTTACTTTGTACAACCCTTAGAAATTTTTTTTAGCAATTTAGTATTATTTTGGTAAAACCTTACACTATCTATACTGCTACTCTTTATCTCTAAATTATTTCCTGGAGATAGGAGCAACGATACTCAGTCATCCATGATATGAGTGAATATCTTTGTCTTGGTTTTCATGGTGGTGATGGTGTAGGGAAAAAAAAAAAAACTACATCAAAATTTCAAAACCACATGAAATCTTTTTCTCTATTAAAAATAAAAAGTTAGTCTAAAAAAAAGATTGGATTCAGAATTTTAAAAACTTGCACTGAAAACCCGATTCCTTTAGTTACCACTGGATAATGTCGAGAAAGTAACTCTAATCTCTCTGATTCTTGAACTTCTCCTGTGAAAAGAAAACAAAACTCACTTTGAAAGATTGGTGCTCAGCATAGTACCTGGAAGGGTGGTTTTTAACAGAAGTTTAATAGCTAGCTGGTTGACTGAGCCTATTTTTTTCTAAAACCCTTAAAACAATATTAAGAAAGAGAGAATAAACCCTAAACAATTAAGCAAAATGGAATACAGTAACCAATGGGCAATAAATTGTGACAAATTTCTCAAAAATAGGAACTGGATGGAGCGTTGCTGGATAAAGTCACACTGAGGAAGGAGCAGCCTGGAGAAGGAGTCCTCATTACAAGTGATTAAGCATTCGTTCCTCCCTTAAAATGATATTCAAATAGGGGCCCAAGAGTGATTGTAGAGGGGAAGATTGCTTCCTCCACAAGGCGGCCCTTGATAACCTCCTCCTATGTCAGGTGCCTCCCTGCTGCCTTGCCTCCCTGTGAATTTTACTATATGCACACTGGTGTGCACCCAACTGAATACTCCATCACCAGAAGAAGACAATCTGCCTGCACAGAATAATAAACAACAGTCTCTCCCTCCTGCTGCATCTTAAAACTTGAAGAGAATAGATTCTTTAAAATCTGCAGGTGGAAAAGGAAAATCTATAGAAGTCATTAACAAATTTGTTAGAAACCTTAACAAACAGGTCACTAAGGTCTCAAACTTCACTACAGCAGAGGTGGAATAGAAGTTAAAAAGTGTCATTTTTGTCATCACAGAAACAAGCATTTTGAGATATGGTTTTTGAGATAAAATGTTATTATAGCCTGGTAAAGCCAGCTATGCAATACAAAGTGACTATGTCTACAAAGAGTTGACTTGAGATATGAAAATAGTTATTTAGATGCTATGAAATTTTAATTCTTGATAAATGAGTGATATCTGTGTTTCTTGGAATTTCTATGCATAGAGAAACAAAAATGTAGTTATGAATATGCATAAGTAGAAAGCTTGGCATACAAGTGTGGACCTGTTGACATGACATGACTAAAACCAGTTGCTTTAAAGGTAACCATTTCATCTAACATTTATAATTTATAGTAAAATAGGGAGTAATTTTAAAATAAGATCTGAAGGTAAAAATTATAGAAAATCTATTGTAATCTTCTGAATTAAGACCTTATGGTTTCTTACATTATTTACTACCAAATGTGTTTTTGAAAGTACTTCTAATACATGATTACTAAATAGAGTAGACTTAGCCATACATAGTGGCAGTGTGGACCTGAGCTATTTGGTTTCCATTCAGCAAAGATGAGGAAGGTGGCCTCCGAGCAGCTTTACCGCAGAACTCCCAGTACTTGCACTTTCCCTACTGCTGCTGTGGAAACATTTCCATGAAACCACCGAACGTGTTGGTCCTGTCCAGCTCTGCGGAATGGTGGCTGACTTCTATATATCTAGCCAAAAAGGGGAGCCAGAGAAATGTGAACACACCAAAATGGCTCAGCCTCCAACTTATGTTAATCAATTTACAGATATTCATAGGGCAACTGTCTTTTGTTAGATGTCAGCTAGATTCAGGAATATATCATTTGCAGTGCTTGTATTGGTTTAATATACACTTTTCAGATCTTTCAACACTGTACTAAAACATTTCAATAAAGTTATACTACTTAAAAAAAAAAAAAAAAAAGACAGGAAGGGGTTGATCTGCCCAGTGGAACTATGTGAGGTTGGGTTCAAGACAGCAGGAGCTGAGGCCCAGGCCAAGAAGATGGGCGGTACAGATAAAAATGGAAATTCCTTAGTCTGCATGCAGACTAGGTTAAAGTGCCCCAGTCTTCTTCACAACATAGGCTGCTAGAAGTGCTTGGGAACAGTTCTTCATTCAAGGAAAAAAAAAAAATAATAAAGGAGATTTTTTTCTTTAAATATTGAATAAATTTGGTTTAATTGGGTCAATTAGATTTGGTATTGGTGCTTTAGTTAATTAAGCATTTTGGCACTGAGGATTTTCTCCAGAGAAGAAGTTGATCTTGTCCACTCTTCTAAAAATTTAGTGTTGAAGAAAATAGGACCCAAATTTAAATTAAGACTGCCTTATCACATGGAAGAAAGATCCCAAGAGAATTAATTCCTTAACCCATCAAAAACACAAGCTTTATTTTACACACTGGTGAAACTTCTAATCTTCAAAATTGTCTTGTGGTCCTCAGCAGAGAGAGATCTGTGACACGTAGGAGACAAAAATTTGTGCTGCTCAGTAGTAACATTGTTAAAAGAGCAAGCCTTATGAAGGCTATTTGAAAAGGATGCTGGTGACATACTTGGTTACATGGGTTGTACAGTACAATATTAAGGATCTATAATTTTGTTCCTATTCACAGTGCTGCCTTGATATAGAAGCTAATTTTTCATTTTGTATCCTTTACCATTATATAATCAATACATTTAGACTCAAGTATTCTTTAGGCTATCCATTGCCAAGATAAAGATTGTTATTCATCACTCAGGTTATAAGTGAGCGAGAAAGGAACATATGAAGAAATAAGATAAAATGATATTCCTGCAGGGGAAATTAAAATAATGGTTTCACTGTACACATTATAATTCTGGGTCATCATGGAGTTCTATGGGTTTTCCCTCAGGCCGCCGTGGGTGCTGTAGGGTAACTGTTTCCCTTCTAAATTAAAGCTACCACCAAACTGTGGTACCATTAAAATCTAATGGTTCTCAATTATGCTTTTTTTTTTTAAAGTACAACTTGCAAACTTTACTATTCTGTTTTTAATTCTACCACATGCTACAATCACTTTCAAGGAGCTTTGGGAAAAATAAATTTAACTAATATACAAGATTGTCAATATATTGCCTTAAAAGATTTTAAACTGTATATATAAACTAAATTTCTTTTTTATACATGCAGTTATCTGGAAATACTATAAACCTCTCAGTAATTATATAATTCTTATAATTTCATAAATAATTAAAATATAGTAAATAAACCATTGCCTGAGATATTTTAATGCCAAGTATATATTTAGTAAGATTTAAAATCATGAAAATAAATTAGTTATTCAATAATTTACTCAAAGTATAGTTATAATACAGTAAACCCAATAGGCTGAACCAGATTACAAGTACATAAAATATCAAGTATGTAGAGATTGTTTTTAACATAAAATATTAATATTATTTTAACCTTTTTATGCATAATTGTCTAAGTTCTTAGAGACATTTACCAGCATTTCACTGAGGCTCTTTATTAGCTGAGATTTTTCTGAGTAATATGCTGACCAGTTCTTCTAGATAAGCCAATAGTATGTACTTATCTTCTTTTGTGGTTATGCCAATGACTCCATAATTCTAAAATATAAGCAATTATTTACCTATTTACCTGGTGTCAAGTTATACCTACTATTTGAGTCTTCTATCGTTTCATAGAAATCTGTCACTTCCATTGGGACCGAACACCTGATTGGGATTTTGATTCTTAAAATGCCTGTATATGTTATTACAAATCCAGAGCAATTGTCAGTAAACATTACATTATTTTATATCCTTACCACTATGCTTTTCTAATTGATATAATTGATCAGTTAAAATTATAACTAATGAAATTCTGAATATCTGACTTGAATTTGTCAGATCCTTAGTCATAAAATCTACTTTAATAAAAGTATATAATATTTATTAGTTTCTTTTGTTTTCACCATTAAAGCAAAGGTATCAAAAATACTATTATAATTTAATATCATAGCTCAAAGTTATATTTGATGCTATTACCTCCTTTTAGAATACTTTATGTTAACATTATGTTAAATTTTTATAATAGGATATCAAAGATTTAATATATTATGATCTACAGTCAGTATCTTCTTTTTTATGCTCAAATTAACAAATGTAGGCCTGTAGGAACCCTTTTAAGTTGGCTTCTGTGTCCTTTTGACAAAATTCCATTAATCCTTGAAAGCAGTCTTGCTTATGGAATAGCAAGATCGTTCAGCCTTCCTTTGAACCTGTCTGCTGTAGACATAGAATCAGCCATTTCTCCATGAACTTCAGTGGGAAAATGTCACTGGGAACCGCAATCTGATCACCTATTCGACTGCTTTCAGGTTCAGCCCCAGAGAGAAGCATTATTCCTAATATCATCTCATGTACAGCTCTCAAAAAACTGTGCCCATATTATCCAATTCAATTCTGATCATAGAACATGTAAAGTTTTTAATTTTTGATTTTACCATTTTCTCTTCTTTCCCTCTTAAGGAAATTCTACCTTATTAACAAATAAACATAATTACCTATTTGTTATAAGTGCTAATATGGAAAAAAATTTCTAAAACAACAATAAAAAAATAAAACAATAAATAAAGCTTCTATATTAAGTTCAAAATGTTTCTCTGTGGCTGTTTTGTTCTTAAAGTGCATTTCCCTACTAAAATGCAATAAAATTATGTATTCTAGAATCAATAATAATCCCTCATTGTGAGTTGTCACATAAACAAGTAGTGGTAATTTTAGCTCAGTGTTTCAGTTTGAAGACACTGACATTGAAACAGTCAACAGTTCCATGTTTTGAAAGGTAGGGAAATGTAGCAACAGGAAAAGAGTATCCTCCATAAAGTTTTATTTTATATATATTTTTTTAGGTGGTAGAAAATGAGCTATCCATTTCCCTAATTTATGTCATAGTTTTATTTTGCCAACAAATGGTGTTTTATGACCTAATGCATAATTATAAGCAAAGAAATCATCTTCAGAAGTGCTGTTTGGATAAACCATTTCTGCCTCAATAATTTCAAATCATATTAAAAACCACATATTATTACACATACAACTTATATTTATTAAATCTTGCTCTAATATTAAGATTTTAAATTTACACTTTGAGTTGCAGGCTTTTATTTTAACTTGACACTTGAGACCTAATTTAGATTTGGAATGCATAAACCCCACTGCTTCTCCCAGGCAGCATTATCTTTTAAGCCGACACCGACTTTAGACAAATTTTTCTTCAAATAAGACCAAGGAGATATCTGGTATCATAGAATTTCACATAATTGGCAAAGAATAATACAGAGAAATAAGATTTCTTAAGAGTTTTGCTTGAAAACTCATTTAATTCATAGGTAAACGACATACACTATTTTTAATTATAGACAACTTTAGAGTAGAAATCCAATTTCTCAGAAGTCTTGGATAGATGCAATATTACTACTTTACAGATGCAAATTCTTAAAAGTCGAAATAATAGAAAAAATAACCAGAGTATTAAAAATATAACCAATAAACATTTGAAAAAAAATTTATATTATACCAATACTATAATTTTTCAAGTTACTTGGGTTTCATTAAATGCAATTTATAAAAAACTAATGTTTTAAACAACTTCAATAAGCTCCAAATTTATGACACATTTGATTAATATACTTCATAATATATTTGTATCACATAACACATTAATTAATTTTAATGCATAGATCTAATTCTTAATTTGTATAATTTTTTCCAATTTAAACAATACTATACAAAAAACCCCACAAAATTACTGGTATAAATTACATAATTTATAAAAATGCATTTTCTAATGTAATTATATCTTACATTTGAATTATAGTTTGAAATCTGAAATAAAATCATTTAAATTATTAAATTCTGGATAATATTTTGATAAACTGAGATTAATAAATCGTTTTTTTACTGCAAAACTCAGTGTCATATTGGATACTAATATTTCCAGATTCAGGCTTTTTTGTTGTCAAATAAAACTTAAATATGTTTCTACTGGAGCGATATCAGTGGCAATGATGAAATAAGGACCTCCAAAAATCTGTTTCTCCATTAAAGCAATTTAAAAACTTGTAAAAAAATATTTTTTTCAGAATTACTGAAATTAACCAAAGGCTTGGAAAAAATCTTCAGTGCTTATTCAAGAAAAATTGCTGAATCTTGGTAAATGCGGTGAGATCCATGAGATTTTAACTTGCCCAATTCCTAGTCCTCTCTCCCCAGCTACACAGAAGCCTTGCTTACCAAGAGCTCCACAGTTCCAGTGAGAGCCAGCCGTAGAGCAACCCTGGATTTGGAATGATCAAAATCCCCGTTCGCAGAGAACTGTTAGTATTTGACCTGTTTGGCAGTTCTCTAGGAAGCCACACTCCTAGAGGACTGTGTTCATTTGACCTGACTCTGCAATTGTTCTGTACAAAGACTCTTCCTCTGAGCACCTGTAGAGAACAATCAACAGCAATTGCTTAACACTGTAACTGTTTGAGGTAATACAGTGGGGAAAATAGAATTTGATGACCCCCCCCCAAAAAAAGGAACTTAAAAAGAAGAGCTAGAAAATAGATATCCTTAGGGGGCTTTGAAAACTTTGACATATTTATGAAAATAAAAAAAAAGAGTAACATACGTGTGTACACCGGTGCACATACCCCTGAAAGAACAGAGAAGGCTCTGAAATCTCACTTTAGCATGTCCATGATGTTCTACTCAAGAAAGAAGTTGAAGCTAAAGCAAATTTGTAGACTGTCTGCCTGGGAATTAAGTGAATGACCCAACATGCACAAAGAGCCTCTTTGCAAAGGCTTAGAGACTTACTAGTTCAAGACTTTTGATGTAAAACAATATACACAGTAAAGAAGCTTCAGAAACTGAGATAAACTCAAAGACATTCATATTCAGCATAATCAAACTGTAAAATGACAAAGACAAAGACAGAATCTTGAAAGCAGTGAGAGAGAAGTGACTCATCATCACATAGGAATCTTTAGTACAATTAACAGTCAATTTCTTATCAGAAATATGGAACCTAGAAGGTATCCATAGTAGAATTACTTATTCAAACTGCTAAATGGGAAAAGACAGTCACCTAAGATTCTATATTCAAGAAAATGATCATTTCAAAGTTAATGACGATGTAAGACATTATATGTAAAGTAAAACAACAAAAAGATTGTCACAAACAAAGCTTGTCCTACAAGAAATGCTAAAGGGCATCCTTAAGGCTGAAATGAAAGAAAACCATACACTATTCAAATCCACATTGATAAATTAAGAGATCTGTTAAAAGTAACTTTCTGTGTAGCTACAGAAGACCATTTTGTTTGTAATCTTTTCTTCTTATATGACTTAAAATATAGCTGTACAGCACAATACATACAAAACTGTTTTGAGGGTATATAATGTGCAAAGGTGCAATTTGTATGAGAACAACAAAAAAGAGGGAGGTAATGGTATAACATAGATACAAAGGTTTTGTATAAAGTTGAAATTAAGTTGGTATTAATTCAAACTAGACTCTTTGAGATGTTAAGATCAATTGAGATCTTAATTGTAATCCCAAGGGAAACCACTAAGAAAACATTTCAAAAAATATGTAGTAAGCAGAACATAAAGGATATTAAAATGGTACACTAAGCAATGTCTATGTAATGTAAAAAATGAAGCAATGTGGAATTAGAGGAACAATGAAGACTGACTTAAGGAAACAAAAAATATAAGGGAAGGCATTAATCCTATGTTATCTGTAATTACATTAAATACAAATGGACTAAAGATTTCAATTGGAAAACAAATTAGCAGAATGGATTAAGAAAAAAATTATATAGATTGGCAGAATAGCTTAAGAAGAAAGCATGATACAAATATACTCTGTCTACAAGATATTAACTTCAGCTTCAAACACACAAATAATTTGGAATATCTGCAATGGCTATACCAATATCAGAAAGAGTACAGCTTAAGTTAGAAGTGTTTTAAGAGAAAATATTATAAGAATAAAACAGGTTAATCCATCAGAAAGTTGTAAAACTTATAATAATTCACACAATGCTTGTAACAGCAGAGCTCCAAAGTACATAAGTCAGAACCTGACGGAACTGAAAAAAGAAATGAAATAGAAATAGGAAATTCAACAATAACAACTGGAAACTTCAATATTCTAATTTAATGATAGAATATTTAGGCTAAAGACCAACAAGGAAATCAAAGACCTGAAGAACTATAAAACAGATCTAACAGACACCTACAAATTAAGACCTGAATGTAAAACCTTGTATTTATGGTCAATTGATTTTCAGCAAGTGTGCCAAGACAAATAAAGAGGGAAATGATAGCGTTCTATAAATGATGCCAGGAGAACTGACTTCGGACCCCCTGCCTCATATCTTATACAAAACACAACATCTATCAAAGATTTAATGTAAGAGCAAAATTATAAAACTATCTTCACCCCCCAAAAACACACGTGTAAATCTTTGTGACATGCAATAGACACAAATGTCTGACATATGACAGCAGAAGCACAAGCAGCACAAGTGAAAAATAGATAAAGTAGACTATGTCAAAGGTTATAACTTGTGATTTAGAATACACCATCAAAAACAGTTAAAGGAGAATATACAGAATCGAGGTCAGTATTTGCAAAACAAATAAAGGGATTACTATCCAGAGTACATAAAGAAAAAAAAAACAACGTCTCATAACTCAACAATAAAAATTAACCTACTTTAAAAATGGGTAAAAAGCCAAAGGGGGTAGATTCGAGCATGGGAGGTGGGGATGGATGGGGCTGGGAGCTGTGGTGGGGTAAAAATGGAGACAACTGTACTTGAACAAAAATTTAAAAAAAATGGGTAAAGTATTTGAATAAACATTTCTTCAAAGAAGATATAAAAATGGCCAACACATACATGAAAAGATGCTTAACATCTGTAACCTTTAGGAAAATGTAAATCTAAACTATGATAAAAACCAAACCCCATTTACTAAGGGGCCTATTTTAAAAATTAGACAATAGCAGTGCTGGTAAAGGGGTGATTGGAAAAAAGAACCCTAATACACTGTTGGCAAGAATGTAAAATGATATAGTTGCTTTGGGAAAGTTTGATAGTTAATTAAAAATTTAAACAGTTATCACAGGACCTAGCATGTACACTGCTCATATATAGACAAGAGAAGAGAAAACATAGGTTCACAATAAAAGTTGTGTACAAATTTTCATAGTAACATTATCCACAATAACCAAAAGGTGACATTGCACAAATGTTCATCAACCAAATAAAGGATAGTTAAAATGAGATATATCCAAATAATGGAATGTTATGTAGTCATGCACTTTGAGAACTTCATGGTAAATGAAAAAGCCAAGAAGGAAAGATGGCACACTATGTGATTCCACTATTATGAAATGTCCATAATAGTTAAATCCATAGAGAAAAATAGATCAGTGATGAAATATGAAAATCATCATAAAATAAGGCCAATGAAACTAAGGATTCCACTAGAAATCTGAGCCATTTCACTCTATGGAATGTTACAATTCTTCAACGTGTTTATATGAAATGTTTAGTGTGGACTCTTTAATAATGCTAATTTATTCTTTGTGCACATTGTGATTCAGACACAACTGCAGTGTTACACCATGGTACTGCTATTCTGTGACTTGAAATTTTTTCAAAGGTATTGTTTTTAAGCACAGACAAGCAATCTTACAGGATTCTGCTTAAATGTAAAAAGACCAGTTACTACAACAGGTGGTTAATCTGTTTGTTTCACATAGAAGACAGTCCAAATACATTTAAAAACGATGTTGTGGAGCCAAATGCGTATTGACAGTGTCACAGCTTACTTTCCTGACTTAATACATCACATATCAATACTTTGTGCAAATAGAAACCAGTGTGCTTGCATTAAAATTGAAAACAAGATTATAAAATGATTACAGCCTCCATTATCATTTTAAAAGTTACAAGATTTATATTCATATATACATATATAGTACATATGCATATACATATCTGTATATGTACATATATATAAAGTGTACATATATAAATACATATATATATATATAAATATATACATATATGTGTATATATACCTTTTACTTCTTAGGCTGGTTTATGGAAACTTGTCATTCTCTATGTCATAGTTTGTACAATCTTAAATGCAGTTTATCCTTGAACAAGAACGAGAATCCATTGCACTGACCCCCACAGTAGAAAATCTGCATATAACTTTTCGCTCTACACTGGCCATTTGCTTCTGGGATTCAACCAACCCCTGATCAAAAACAGTATTTTCAATGCACAATTGGGAATCTGGGCCTGAAAGCCATGGCTAGAAATGAAAAATACTGTTTTGCACCTAAAGATGAAACACATAGATACAGAGGGCAGACTGCATTTATTGAAAAAAGAAATAAGTCCTTCTTGGGAGTAGACCTGCAAAGTTCAAACAACTGTTTCAAGGGTCAAATATAATGCATCCGAAGGGTTGTGTTTAGGAAAGAAGTACAATAGATCCTACAGACAGGCTAGCTGTAAACTACCATTGGTAGTTTAGAAAAATATGATGTCGTGATTAAAAAAAAAAAAAAAAATGAAGAGTGAGGCTTCACCAGAGAGTAATCACATAAGTACAGAATACAACCACCACAGGAAAAGAAAGAAAAAAGTCACATTTGAATAAGAAATAAGGAAAATTGGAGTACCTTCTTACCAGTTGTTGAATTTTATTTATTCAGTTGCTATCTGTGAAAAATTTAAAAAATATGCATTGTTTTTTCATCATAAAGACCTCACCAAGAATTTGCAAATGCCAGCCCAGAGCATGTTATAGAAAGCTAGTCATTCAGACAAATTTCCTTTCCTTCTTAGCCAAAAGTAGTGAAAAAATTAATTATAAGTACTTTTCTAATATTTCAGTGATATGAGATATTGTGGCACATGTAAATTGCTAGATAATGGTTTTCTATTACTACCATGTAATTGTGTACATAGAGTATAATGTAGTTATAGTTATTTTCTGTCTTAATAAAATGAAGAATGTATGGGACAGGACAGAAAGCAAGGAAAAGCAAGTGAACAGAAGGGTAAGGCACTAATGCCTAATCTTAAGAGTAAAGAATCAGGAGATAGTTTATAGTGGATGGTATAAAACAAAATGTTAATTATGTCATTTGATGTTGCAACAGTGACCTGTCAAGGAACTTAGATGAGAATATAATGGGGGTAATATTTACATAATATGTCAAATTTACAGCTAGTTAGATCAATCAGAGTGCACCCATCACCAGCAGCCATGCTGGGGACAGGCTCTGAAAGCTCCCTCTGTCCAGAAGTGTGGGGATAGGCAGCGTCGGGCACTCGGGGTCTTCAACCATCTCATCTGCCTACTCACTTCAGATGGTGACTTTATTTCCAATTCATTGAGAATATAGGCCTATTCATTTTAGTGTGCTTTGCTTTATTATGCTTCATAGGTGTTGTATTTTTCACAAACTGAATGCAAGACCCTCCCCCAGCAGAAATATTACAACTCGCTGTATTGCGGTACATACTCTGTTGTGGCAATCTGGAACCACACCAGCAAAATGACCAAGGTATACCTGAATAGAAATTATCAACTCTATCAGATTCCTACTTAATTTTTAATGTACGTACATGTGCATCTATTTTGTTCATCGCATCTTGTGTTACATTAAAATTTATCCCTCCTTCTTATTCCATAACATTTACTCCAGATCCTATTTCCTTTAACAATTTTAAGGAATTTCCTACATTGGTCACTCATTTCCTTCTTCTCTTAAATCAGTACTTTCTCCCTCTCTAGAAGAATATTCAGGATCTAAGATGGCAGCAGAGCAGGTGAAAGATACACTCACCTCCCCCCAGACCCAGATTGGAATTATAACTAAAATGTAGAATAATCAACCTGACTAACCAACCAAAGGCTAGCAGAACAAAAGTCTTATAACCAAAGATGTATAGAAGAATCCACATTGGGGCCAGTAGGAAGAGCAGAGACTCACAAAGGACTGAACAAATTCCCATGGGTGGTGCCTGTGACCCCTGAAGGATACTAGCTGCAAAGTTTCCCCCCTGAGAAGTGTGGGGTCTCCGCCCTGGACTCCCCAGCACAGAGCACTGGAGGAGACACACATATAATATCTGGTTGTGAAAAGCCGTGGGGGTTCTTTCCACCAGGGAAGAAAGAAGGTGGCTAGAGATACAAGAGCTCTCCTAAAGGGCCAGCACATACAATCTCATTCAAAGCTACTCACCCCGGATTCCAGGCAGAAAGAGGACAGAAGAGACTAGAGTTGTGTGAGGAGAGACTGTAGTTTGTGGCTCTGTGTGGAGAGCCAAATTTCCAGGATCCCTGTGCTGAGTCCCTCTCCACATCACAGATACCATCTTCTTTGTGTGGAGTATGCCCCCATTTATTGCAACAGCCTGGGAGAATGTAACAGCCCCACCCTGTTGCCCCCCCTGCAGAGCTCATGCCCTACTAATTATCCCAGGGGGTAGAGGTCTGGGCAGACACAGGAGGTGTCAGTGATTGAGTTGTGTGGGACTTTGGGATGAGGACTATTCACCCCACATTCCCATGAACCTGACTGGTAGCACATCCCCTGCACTGAAGATATGTTAACCAAATCTTCGGGGCTTCCACCAGCCTCACCCTCTGGACTCTGGGTAGAATCTGGGACATACGGGGTTGTGTGGCTCTAGAACAGAGGATATTTTTTTCCTTACATGCTGGACTGATGCAAGTCTTCCTTCACTGGTCAAATCTTGATCTGTTTAGTCCTAATACATTCTACTGGCCTCAACCTTAACTCTCTGAGACACAACCATGCCTCAAAGATTGGTGGGTATTCAGAAGGTATCAGCTAGGCTTAATATATCCTGGGAGGTTTGCTGAGTGACCTAAGACCCAGCACTGATACCATGTTTGAATCTCTATCAAACTGGTGAACACCACTTGCCCCTACCTAGTACTCACTGAGAACCTACCTCATGCAACTTGAGTGCTGCCAGAAGCTCTTGCAGTGACTGAGTCTAACAGGCAGCCAGCAGACAGAGGCAGTTGGAGGTAGAGGCAGATCTCTGGGTGCCTTGAGCATTTTGCTGACCAGCCCCTGGCTCAGTGCTGTGGAAGCCAACCTTGATGTACAACTTGGTCCTTCCCATGCACACAAAGACCCAGCAAAGGCAGCCACAAACTAAGAATTGATTTGTAGTTTTAAACACATTGCCCAGGGTGAGTCACAGGCAGTGTCTGAAATTCACTTCCAGATTCCCTTCCAAGAGGTTCCACAGTAAACGCACCCAGTGGCCAGCTTCAGACAATATCAGAGCAGAATCAAAATAGCTTCACAAATGGCATATCCAAAGGAAGATCTCAGCAGGCACCAGACCCTGCTGAGGCAAAGTTGGCTTCATGTAGTCAGCACCTGCAAGCAGCTCATACACTGTGATCAGGGATGATCCTCACATTCAGCCAGCCTGAGGTTCTGCCCCACATGTGAATGAGCCAGTAGCAATCAAGATTCAGTTACAACAGGAGGGTTTACATAACCCGTACAAGGGTCATTCCTGGAGAACTCAACTCAGATGATCAAGGGGAGTGCATCACTGGGTCTCACATGACAGCTACAACATAAGGCTACCCTACTAAGACTGGAAGACACAGCAGATCCTCCTAATACATAGAACACACACACACACACACACACACACACACACACACACACACACACACACACACACAGGGGTAGCCAAAATGGAGAGTCAAAGAAACATGCCCTAAATGAAAGAACAGGAAAAATCTCCAGAAAAAGAATTAAATGAAATGGAGGCAAGCAATTTACCAGATACAGTGTTTAAAAAAATGTCTATAAGGATTGTCAAGGAACTTATTAAGAACTTCAACGTCATGAAAAAGGACACATAAATTATTAAAAAGAACCAGTCAGAAATGAAGAATACAATATCTGAAATGAATACGCTAGAAGGAATAAATAGCAGATGAGATAAATCCGAGAAACAAATCACCAATTTGAAACATAGTTAGCAGAAAATACCCAATCAGAGCAGAAAAGAAAATAGAATAGTTTAAGGTACTTTTGGATGAACGTGAGGTGTAGCAACAACCACATCATAGGGGTACCAGAGAGAGAAGACAGAGGACAATAGATCAAGCATCGATTTGAAGAAATAGTGGCTGAAAACTTCCCGAACCTGGTGAAGGAAGAAGGGACACAAGCCCAGGAAGCACAGAGTTTCCAACAAGATGAACCCAAAGAGGCCCACACCGAGACACTTCATAATTAAAATGACAAAGGATAAAGACAAAGAGAGAATCTTAAAAGCATCAAGAAAAGATAATTACCTACAAGGGAGCTTTTATAAGACTGTCAGTTGTTTGCTGGACAGGAACTTCACAGGCCAGAAGGGACTGGCAAGAAAAATGCAAAGCAGTGAAAAGCAAGGGACAACACCCAGGACTGCTTTACCCAAAAATGCTATCGTTTAAAATTTAAGGAAATAATATGGGGGAGGGGGTATAAGGAGAATCAATGGTAATAGAAAAAATATAATAAAGATTATATGTTTTTAAAAAGATTATAAAGGCACACAAATAAACAAATAAAATTTAAAGAATTAAAAAAAATTTCCTAGGCAAGAAAAATCCTAAATGAGTCCAATACCACCAACTCAGTATTACAAGAAACGTTCAAGGGTCTTCTTTAAGGAAAATAAAATAGAAGAACATAGTTATAAAGAATAAAATGGCAATAAATGTGCACCTATAAATATTTACTTTAAATGTAAATGGCTTAAATGCTCTAATCAAAAGATATTGAGTAGTTGAATGGATAAGAAAACAGAAAAAAGATTCCAACCTTAGAACAAAAAATACACACAGACTAAATGTAAAGATATGGAAAAAGATATTTCATGGAAATTAAATAGAAAAAAAAGAGCTGGGATAGAAATATTTAGGTAAAATAGACTTTAAAACAAAGACTATACTATGAGAGACAAAAAAGGACACTGCATAATGATAAAGGGAACAATTCAACAAGAGGATTTAACCCTCGTAAATATTTATGCATCCAACATAAGAGCACCTAAATATATAAAGCAAGTCTTGATTGGTATAAAGGCAAATATTGACAATATATAGTCATTATACAGGATTTTAACACCCCATTGACATCAATGGATAGATCTTAAAAAAAAATTTCTTCCAGACAGAAAATTAATTTAAAAAGTAGCCTTAAACGATACCCTACATCCAATAATTTAATTAATGTCTTCACAGCATTTCACCCCAAAGCAGCAGAATATACATTTTTTTTCAAATGAACATGGAACATATTCTAGGATAGGCCACATATTAGGACAGAAAAAACCTTCAATAAATTTAGGAAGATTGAAATTATATCAAGTATCTTCTCTGATCATGATGATATGAAACAGGAAATCCATCACAAGTAAAAAAAAAAACTAAAAACACACAAAGATATGGAGGCTAAATAGCATGTTACTAAACAATGAATGCGGTTACAATTAGATCAAGGAAGAAATAAAAAAAAACTTGAAAGAAATGAAAATAAGAATACAGTAATCCAAAACCTATGGCACACAGTGAAAGCAGTACTAACATTAGGAAAATCCATAGAGTTACAGGTCTTCCTCAAGGAACAATAAAAAGAATCTCAAAAAATTTAAGGAAATGATAAAGATTAGAGCATAAATAAATAAAGTCTAAAAAAATACAAAAGATCAATGAAACCAAGAAATGGTTCTTTGAAAAGATGAACAAGATTGGCAAAACTTTAACCATACTAATCAAGAAAAAAAAAGAGAGAGAGGATCCAAATAAATAAAATCAGAAATGAAAGTGGAGAAGTAACAACTGACATCACAGAAATACAAATGATTGTAAGAAAATATTACAAACCTCTATATGCCAACAAATTGGACAATCTAGATTAAATGAGTAAATTTCTAGAAACATGCAATCTTACAAAACTGAATCAGGAAAAATCATAAAACCTAAATAGACCAATTACAACTTATGAAATTGAAGGAGTAATTAAAAAACTTTCAACAAATTTCATTTGGAGCAAATGGCTTCATAGGTGAATTTCTCCAACCATTCAAACAACTAAAACCTATTATTCTCAAACTATTCAAAAAAAATTCAACAGAAAGGAAGAATCTGAAACTCATTTTATGAGGCTAGCATTATTCTAATTCGAAACCCAAATAAAGCACTACAAAGAAATACAATTATAGGCCAATATTCCTGATGCACATAGATGCTAAATTCCACAACAAAATATTAGTAAACCAAATGCAGCAACACATTAAAAAGATCATACATAATGATAAAGTGGGATTTATTTCTGATATGCAAGTTTGGTACCATATCTGCAAAACAATTAATGTGATACATTACATAAAAATGAGATAAAAATTACATGGCTATATCAATAGATGCAGAAAAGGCATTTAATGAAATCCAGCATGCATTTATGATAAGAACTTTCAGCAAAGTGGAAATAAAGGAAACATATGTCCACATAATAAAGGCCATGTATGACCAACCCACAGTCAACATCATACTCAATGGGCAAAAACTAATTTTCCCTTGAGATCAAGAATAAGACAGGGATGTCCACTTTCACCACTGCTATTCAACATAGTACTGGAAATCCTAGCTACAAGCAATCAGACAAGAAGAAGAAAAAAAGCCATCCAAATTGGAAAGGAAAAAGTAAAATGTTATTATTTGCAGATGATATGGTGTTGTATATAGAGAACCCCAAAGATTCTACCAAAAACTACTAGAATGGATCAATGAATTCAATAAAGTATCTATTTGATACAAAATAGGATATAGTATAAATATCCAGAAATTAATTGCATTTTTATACCCAATAAAGAACTATTGGAAAGGGAATCTAAGAAAAGAATCCTATTTAAAACTGTAATAAATAAATAAATAAATAAATAAATAAAAATACCGAGGAATAAGTTTAACCAAGTATGTAAAACAACTGTACTTGGACAAGTATAAGTCAATGAAAAAAGAAATTGAAAAACATACAAATAAGTCAAAGCATATACCATGTACATGGATAGGAAGAATTAATAACATTAAAAAAAGTCCATATTATCCAAAGCATTCTACAGATTCCATTAAATTCCTATCACTATATCAATGGCACATTTCAGATGACTAGAATGAATATTCCAAAAATGTATGTGAAAGCACAAAAGATCCCAAATAACCACAACAATTTTGAGGAAGAAGAACAAAGTGGGAGGAATTATGCTATCTGATATCAGACTATATTACAAGGCCATAGTAATCAAAATGATATGGTACTGGCATAAAAACAGACATATAGATCAATGGAACAGTGTAGAGAGCAGGCACAAACATAATAATGGGGGAAAGACAGACTATTTAATAAATGTTGTTGGAGAAACTGGACAAAGATGCAAAAAAATGAAACTAGACCACCTTCTAACACCATACATAATAATATACTGAAAATAGATTAAATATGTAAATGTAAGACTTAAAACCATACAGATTTTAGAAGAAAACACAGGCAGCAAAATCTTGGACATTGCTCAGACCAATATTTTATCTGATGTATCTCCTCAGGAAAGGGAAACAAAAGAAAAATAAGCAAATGATCTGCATCTAACTAAAAAGTGCACAGCAAAAGAAACCATTAACAAAATTAAAATACAACCAATTGAATGGGAGAACATATTCACCAATGACACATCTGATAAAGAGTTAATATCCAAAATTTATAAAGAAATTATACAACTCAACATCAAAAACACAAGTAATCCAACCAAAAATTTAGCAATGGGCTTAAATAAACACTTCTTCAAAAAGGACATACAGTTCGCTAACAATACATGAAAAGATGCTCATGGCACTAATCATTAGAGAAATGTACATTAAAACTGCAATGAGATTACTTCACATCTGTAAGAATGGCTATCATCAATAAGTCAACAAACAGCGAGTGTTGGAGGGGATGTGGAGAAAAGGGAACCCTCGTGCACTGTTAGTGGGAATGCAGACTGGTGCAGCCACTGTAGAGAGCTATATGGACTTTCCTCAATAAATTAAAAATGAGACTCCCTTATGACCTAGTTATTCCACTTCTGGGAATATATCCAAAGAAACTTGAAACACTAATTTGAAAGAATATGTTCACACCTCTATTCATTGCAGTATTATGTACAGTGGCTAAGGTTTAGAAGCATCCCAAGTGTCTAGCTATCAGTAGATGAGTGGTTTAAAAAAAAAAAAGCGGTATATTTACATGATGGAATACCATTTGGCTATAAAAAAGGAAATCTTACCTTTCTTCAACAGCATAGATTGACCTGGAGAGCATCATGCTAAGTGAAATAAGCTAGTCAGAGAAAGACAAATATATGATTTCACTTATACAGACTGCGGCACAAATAATGCCCCTTTTATTACAAAACCTTTTATTACAAAATCATAAGCATGCAACACTGTAACATAACAAAATCACACTCAAGCACCATATGACATTTTAGGTGAAATGTTCAAATTAAAACTATAAATCATTACACCCATATTACCCTACCAACCACATTCAACCAGACATTACTTTGCCTGACCCTGTATGTAGAATCTAATGAACAAAATAAACTAAGAATAAAAACACTCATAGATAGAGAGAACAGACTGAAAGCTGTCAGAAGGAAGGGTAGTTGGGGAGATGGTGAACCGATGATTTAAAAAAACAGAAAACATATGGCAGTATGGTGATTGCAGAGGAAAAAGGGTTCTGGGGTGGAAGGTAGAAGAAGGTAAAGATGGAATACATGGTAATGGAAGGAGACTTGGCTTTTGGTGATGAACACACAATACAATATACAGATGATGCATTATAAAGACTATACTTTCAGGGATCATTTCAATAGTTTGTTATAGATGATGCATTATAAACCTATATAATTTTATTAACGAATTCAATTCAAATTCAATTAAAAAAGAATATTCGTATTGTGATACAAACCTGTCTTGTTCACATTTTTGAAGAAACCATTGTTTCTTTGCCACAATTCTGTCCAGCTACTACTCCATTTCTATGCTGACTTAAGTATGTGTGTGTATATATATACATAACACACATACACACACACATATATTAACTTTTAGAAAGAACTCACAGAGACTTCACTTCCTCAGTTTTGATTCATTCTTCACCGCTCTACAATTTAGCTTTTTTTCCCATTATTACATGGAAATGTCTATAATCAAGATCTCTGGAAACTTCCAAATTCAGTGATCACTGCTGTCCTAATTTTATTTATACACAGTTTTTATCACAGTTGAATGTTCCCTTTTTCAGAAAATCATCTCTCTAAGCTTAAAGGACATTAATCATACCTTGCTTTTACTAATAATCTTTCCAATAAACTTCTTTACACCTTCATGTTGGAGTCTCTAGGGCTTTTTCTTTAGTCCTTTGCTCTATTTTTATGTCTGCTAATGACTCCTAAATTTATTATTGGATCTCTTTAATGCTTATTTTTAGTGCCAAATTTCTAGTTCTATTTACAAATCTCAAGAGTAACATGTCCACAGTGGACATAATCATTTCTCCTTATGAAACCTGGATATATTTCTTTTTTTTTAACTTTTATTTTTTTAATATTTCATTTATTTATTTTTAGAGATAGGGGAAGGGAGAGAGAAAGAGAGGGAGAGAAATATCAACGTGTGATTGCCTCTCACACACCCCCTACTGGAGACCTGGCTCACAACCCAGGCGTGTGTCCTAACTGGGAATTGAACCTGTGTCCCTTTGGTGCACAGGCTGGCACTCAATCCACTGAACCACACCAGCCAGAGCAATGGATGTATTTCTTACTAATTGACAAAATCACTCTAGAGGAAAAAAAAAGAGAAACACCTCTGGGAGCTTTCCCTATTTATCTCTCTCCTCTCTCCCTCTCTTTGAAAAATATTGGT
Source organism: Micronycteris hirsuta (assembly GCA_004026765.1). Taxonomy (NCBI): domain Eukaryota; kingdom Metazoa; phylum Chordata; class Mammalia; order Chiroptera; family Phyllostomidae; genus Micronycteris; species Micronycteris hirsuta. The sequence goes on along the minus strand of PVJI01011064.1, from coordinate 13,454 downwards.
GAATCTTGTTAATGCCACCATCAAAAAAGATTTTTCTTCCTCTTTGTGTTTCTATCCAGGGCCATTATTATAAATCAGGCCACATCTCAGTGGAACTGTTGCTACAGTCTTTTACTGGTTTCCTGATTTCTACTATTGTCCTCCATACTCAGAAATGCCAATAATTTTTAAAAGTACAAAGTAGCCTGGGTCATCTTTTTTTAAAGCCATAAATCAGACTATGTCATACCTCATAAATTTTTCTACTGACTTCTTGTGGAAGTTTGACTATAATTTTCAATCCTGCACATGGCAAAGAAATGCACATGGCATAGAAATGCTGGCCCTTATGCACCTTTTCAACCACACTGCACACAATTCTTATTCTAGTTCTCTATACTCTTATCACACTGAACTCTACAGACTGCTTAAACACATGAAGTTCTTTCTTATCCCAGCACAAACCATTTGCACTGCCTTGGCAGGCATTATGTGTGTTAACTTCATGTCTCTCTTAAATGACACCTCTTCAAAAGACATGTATTGCCCTCCCTACCAACTAATTGACTGGTCCTTCATCTCTTTTTTCCACTACTAAAATCTTTTCAATTTCTTCAGGGAAAATATTTCTAATTTTAAATTTATTTTTTGCTTGCATGTTTATTTTCTCTCTTGCTCATTTTACAGTAAACCCATCATGGTAGCAATTATAGTTTTTTTTTTTCAGTACCAAGTAACTACTAGAACTTATTTATTGTATAGAAGAATGAATGATAGACTATTACAGGTTTGAAATAATTCATATGTTTACAAACAACCAACCTAATCATATGTAAACTCAGAGATTATGCATATGTTCTCCAAGGCTCCCAGCTATACCATATGTATACACACACACACGCTATGTGTGTGTGTGTATAGTATATATAACATATATACTATGTATATAGACTATATATATATACACTATATATATATTCAGCATATATAGGCTATATATGTAGTATGTATTACATATATACTATATATTACATATATACTACATATATTACATATATACACTGCATATATTACATATATATTCTATATATATGCTGAATCTTTATTACATTTATTGGGATGACATTGGTTAATAAAATTATATAGGTTTCAAGTGTGCAATACTACAGCCCTGGCTGGTGTAGCTCAGTGGATTGAGAGCAGGCTTGGAATCAAAGGGTCGTCAGTTTGATTCCCAGTCAGGGCACATGCCTGGGTTGCAGACCAGGTCCCCAGTGGGGGCCACATGAGAGGCAACCACACATTGATATTTCTCTCTCCTCTTCTCTCCCCCTTCCTTCCCCTCTGTCTAAAAATTAATAAATAAAATCTTTTAAAAAAATAGAAATGACATTATAAAAAAAAGAGTACAATACTACAATACATCATTTGTATATTGGATTGTGTGTTTACCACCTGAAGTCACTGAATCTTTATGGACTATTTTAAATTCACATGCATACATATAGTTAATAACCCACACTATATTTTATATATTTTTTAACTTATTCATTCCTGTTTAGGTAGTGTTTTCCACCATGGAGTCAGCAATCTTGTTTAGGGCTCACTAAAATAAGCAACATAGAACTAATAAATATAACAAAAAAAAGGGGAATCATTTAATTCCCCTTTTGTTATTGCTAATTTGGAAGGAGAGTATAAATTCTAATTTTATTGTATTTTTATAGGAAAATAAATTAGTAACATTCCCTTCCAGCAAAATAAAGAAGCCCACATGGTTTCTATTTTTACATGAAACTCACATGGTTTCATTTTTTACATCGCCTTTCACCATAATTTTAAGCCACCCAAAACAATTCAAACAACCTCTGTACTTTTTTCTCTGGGGAACTTGCTAAATTTGCAATTGAGGTAAGCAGTCAATACTCACCTCTGCTACTCTGTACATAAATATTATTTCAAAAGGAAATTCCTTGGAGGAACTGCTTTTATGAAATGTAACTTCATTAGTTAGTAATGGATTGCTCTATTGAAGGTTTTCTCTCATCAAGCTAATTTGGAAACTGTTAATTGCCTTACATTTCTTTTATATGGTAAAATGAATGATATCCCTGTGTGAGAATCAATCTCATTATAATTTTGCTTTCAATGAGCTAATGGTATTGACTTTATTTGAATTTCATGTTCACATTAATCTATTTATTATAGAATATTTACAGAATTAAATTGGAATGGAATACATCCACATATCTACTTTGCTTCTCCAGCTTTCATAGGTCTAGTATTAAAGAAAAAAGAAATCCAGAATTAAATAAAAGGATGTAAGTGCTCTTATAACTTTCCTCAGTGTTCACACAAATGCTTTTCACTGTTCATATGAGTTTACATAGAAGATGTTTTTTTCCTTTAAAAAGGGAATTACAAAATTCAGCTCTTGATTCTCATTAAAAAAAATTGGTTTTCCAGGTAGTAATCATTTTACTACTGATCTTTATGTATTTTATTGGTTAATAGAAATAAAACCCTGTTTTTTTTTTCCTCAAAATCCATTAATATCATTTTCACCAAAGAATCAGAGTACTACAGAACTTAGATACAAAGGAGACATTTGAGGAATATGATTTAAGTAAATTTTATGGATAATTAAACTAAGGCATGGAAAACTTTAGTAAAGTGGTTTAGCCCATGCCACTTAAATCACAGAATCATAATTCTGGAAGACTAACAGGTAGAAAACCTTGTCCTTTCCTCTCTGGAAACCATCTTGGATAGATGACAATTCTACTATTTGAGAAATAATCATGTAGAAAGTGACATGTTTTTACAGTCTCAACAAATTACCAAACTTTCAGTGGCTTAAAACAACATGCAATTATCTTATCCTTTCTGTGGGAAAGGAATCCAGCAGCTCTTTGCCGAGTCCTCTGTCCACTGTGTCACCTGCGGTTGTAGGAGGGAGGTTCCTGCTAGAGGTCCCTGCCATTTCCCGCCACCTGGCTTTTCGCACCACTTTTAGTTTGTTTCTTTAAAACCAGTAGGAGAATCTGTGCTACTACTTCCTGACACTTTACTGTGCTCAATTAATAGGACCAGGCTAACCCAGGATAAAATTACCTATACACACTGCTTGGGAGACTTCATGACATGTGCAAAACCCTTCTGCCATAAAATGTAACACCATAAAAAGAGATTTATCCAATTGTATTCCTAGGGTTTGCGAATGGAGGATATTATTCAATGCTGTACACCATTGGGTGTACATCTTAGAATTTTGCCTACCAAAGTTGCTAAATGATACTGTGTTCATATTTAATGCCTAAGTGAAAGGCACCAATAAAAGGACTAAATAAAATGCTTCTAAGATGAAAAGGATAAATAAAATGAATCAGTCTAAAATTGTTTTGTAATACCTATCTCTCTAAGGGTTAAGAATTCAATATTTGTAAATATTGATAAGAAGTTACAGACTTTCAGTTGTATGATTCATGAGATGAAGATGTAATGTAAATCATGGTGACTATACTTGATAACACTACATTATGTAATTTAACTTTGCTAAGAGAGTAGAACTGAAATGATCTCACCAGAAAATAAAAGTAAAAATAATAATGATTTGAGGTGATGGATGTGTTATTTAACTAGGTGAGGGAAGGAGAATCCTTTCATAATGTATACAGATATCAAATCACTAGTGTATACTTTAAATATATGCCAATCATGCCTCAGTAAAGTTGTAATAAAATCTATTGCTCTCTATTATAAATTATTTTCTTTCTAAATGGCATAATTAATACAAAATTTATCCTCATTCACAAAGGACATTTGTTGATCAAGTTCAGGCTGCCCAAAGGAACAGACCTCTGTTAAATGAGGAATACATACAATATATAGTTGGGGGCTAAAAACATTACTTTTTAAAAGAGTTTATTTATTTATTTTCAGAGAGAGGAGAAGAGAAGGAGTAAGAGAGGGAGAGAAACATCAATGTGTGGGTGCCTCTCACACGCCCCCTACTGGGAACCTGGCCTACATGTGCCCTGCCTGGGAATTGAACCAACGACCCTTTGGTTTGCAGGCCGGCACTGAATTTACCGAGCTGAATTTAGCCAGAGCTAAAAACATTATTGTTGTTGAAAACAAAAAGAAGGAAAAAGTTTGGTACTTAGAAAATGCAAAGCAAATGACTAAAAAAGGTTATTAAATACAGGATTGTATTCAACTACCAAGTGATCCTTTACTGACCTTTTTATAATCTGCCTGCAGTATTCTATTACAATGAATAAAGGAACAAATAGTCTTAGAGAATTCTTATATAAATCATCAAAGCAAGGCTTTTCAACCGTGATTGGCCATGTGACAAGTATATAGTAAACCACCTTCTGCTTGACAAGTTGTCGTGTGTGGGAGCAAGTCATCTTGTTTATGGAATTGTATGCATGCTCTGGAACTCATAATATCTAACTGTCAAATCCTCTGAGTAAAAGTATAATGTAGAAGGTTTTAATTTATCGCAGATCCATTTTAACCTTGATTTAAAGAAAAAACACAAGAGCTATCATATTTTCTTTAAAAAAGTAGAACTGGGAGGTTTTGTCTCTCTTACTTAAGACTGTACATTATTAAGAATCCAGGCAAGTGTTTAGATCATATCAGTGAAAACGTTGACTAAGTAAGCACCTTTTCATTTTTGTGACTGTTTTTAGAATCCTTTTTTAAATTTAAAAGTCTTTTTTTTGTAGATGGTATACTTCCCAGTATGCTTGTCAGTTTCAAACCTATTCATTTAAGGCATTAATGAGGAGGAGGGGAAAACTTGTGTTTTCTGATATACTTACCAATTGAATGTTCCTGTAATTATGTTAAAGATAACCATTATTTCAGAACGATCATAATTCTATTACATAGCTTCTATTTAAGAACATACTATTATAAGAAAAATAAGCTAGACTCAGAAAGATAAATATTGCATGATTTCACTTATATGTTTCATCTAAAAAAATTGAAGTCATAAAACATGTGGTTGCCAGAGGCTGAGGTTTGGGGAAAACAGGTGATTTTGGTCAAAGGGTATAAATGTTCAGTTAAAGGATGAATATGCTCTAGGGATCTGATGTACAGCATAATGATTATAGTTAATAATACTCTTGCATACTTCAGCAGCACGATTTACAATAGCCAAGTCCTGGAAGCAACCTAAGTGTCCATCAGTAAATGAGTGGATCAAAAAAATGGTGATATATTTACACAATGGAATGCTATACAGCAGAGAAAAAGAAGGAGCTCCTAACCTTTGTGACAGCATGGAAGGAACTGGAGAGCATTATGCTAAGTAAAATAAGTCAGGCAATAAAAGATAAATATGATACAATCTCACCTATAAGTGGAACCTAATCAATAAAACAAACAAGCAAACAAAATATAACCAAACAAAATGTAAATTGCAATAATGAACAAACTGACAATAACCAGAGGGGAGGAGTGAGGGAGATAATGGGGGAAAGAAGGGGAAAGGTCATCAAGGAAAATGTATAAAGGACACAAGGCAAAGCCAAAGGGGGCTAGGATTGAGGTTGGGGGGTGGATAGGGTGGGGAAAAGTGATGACAGGAAAATGGAGACAATTGTACTTGAACAACAATTAAAAAAAAAGAAAAAAAATAAATTTGCTAACACTATAAATCTTAACTGATGTTATCACACATACAAAAAAATTTAACTATATGAGGTGATGGTTGTGTTAATAAACTTGATTTTACTAAGCATTTCACAGTATATATGAACTCAGTACATTGTGTCTTTTAAAATTCACATTTTACAATCTAATTATATAGAAATATTAATTGTCAATAATACCTCAATTAAAATAAAAATATAATAACTTTTGAACATAAGAATATTTTAATATTAATTTGTTTTTATAGTTTGCAGTACACGGTAAAGATTAATTTTTGATTTTCTGTTTCTGGTAATAGCAGGCCAGAATAATTTAGACTACATTATAGTCTAAATATAGAAAAACATCCAGAAAAAATATATTATTAAAATTTTTAAAGACTATCAAGAACTAACAAAGCAGTGAAGAAATATCACATGGAAAATGAAATTCAGAGAAATAAATGAATTCTAAATCTGTTTTGGCCCTGAAGACATATGCAGATTTTAGGAATCTGAACTTTCCACTGAGTGAGGCTGATTGAATTCAAAGCATGGGGCAACTGGAAGCAGTGACACAAAAAATCACCTTTCCCACCATGTCCTGGGATCTCAAAAAACAAAACCTTCAGTACCAGCCTGAAACATGGAGGACTGCTTTCCCACAGAATTTGTTTAAGCAACCTGGGAAACCTTTAGCCATGAAATTGGTATAAACTGGTGGTGTTTACAGATTCTTGGATGAAATGAGCGCTTGTACATTCTGAAAGAAGGAAACTGAAACTCAGACCTCCCATTATTGCTATAGATAATATTTCAAGGTTAATGTCTATCATGTATCAATGATAATCAGACACAAAAGGGTAAATATGCTACATGAGAACTGCATGGGAGATTAAAAGAAAACAGAAACAGATAATCAAAATTTCAGCTATTAGAATAAAAACACAGAGAGGAGGAATGCCTAAGTTTCAGTGTGACAACAAAGTTTTCAAGGAGGTTTAAAATTTTGAATTATATTTTGAAAAAAAAATAATAAGAAAATGTTAGGGAGATATGTCCTTAGGAAAATATAAAAGTGTGTCCTTTTCTAAAGAAAAAAAAAAAAAAAAAAAGATGTGTTTCCTGTAGGTTGCATGTGTGATAGAAAAGAGAAAGAAAAAAGACAGAATATGCAATAGAGTCAAGCGCATGAATGAAAATCTGTAGGGTTTATATTGTGTGAAAAGAAATTTGGAATTTATTCTATAGGAAAGAGATGAACTATTAATGAATGATGAGCAAGGGAGATTAATAATCATATTTTTATTTTATAAAGATTACTTTAGAAATAAGGTAGCAACAGATCAGAAGAAGGCAAAATGAAAATAGGGAGATCATATATATAAATATATATTTACATAAATATATAAATTTATATATTTATTAATATGTTAAATATATAAATGTATATTTATATATAAAGGATCAGTAAGGAGATGAGGCCATATATAAAAATATATATTGAGATATATATATATAGATTATGTACAGGAGAAATGAAAAATCTGCAATAGGCAATAGCAAAGGGTTGGAAAAAGGAAGAGCATATCTGAGAGATATTAAAAGGAAGTATTTTTAAAGATTTTATTTATTTATCTATTTTTAGAGAGAAGGGAAGGGAAGGAGAAAGAGAGAGAGAGAGAGAGAGAGAGAAACATCAATGTGTGGCTGCCTCTTACACACCCTCAACTGGTGACCCGGCCCACAACCCAGGCATGTACCCTGACTGGGAATCGAACCAGTGAGGCCGATGCTCAATCCACTGAGCCACACCAGCCACGTCAAAGGAAGTATTAATATAACATTATTTTTCTGGAGAGGAGTTATAGTCAATTCACAAAATTTAGTTTGAAATTCTGCCTGGACTATGGGGTCATTCATCAAAATAAAGGAAGAAATAAAGTTGGAGGGAAAATAAAGCATGTATTCAGAATTTATTTTTTACGTTAATTTTAGGTGTTAATAGAAATTTCATGAAGAGCTGACAAGTTGACAGCAAATTATTTTAGGTCTAGGAATTAAGATTTACAATTTATAGTCAATTGTATAATTGCAGAAGGTATGAATATATTGGAATGGCCCAGGAGAATATGAAGATTACGTTGAGGAAACAGATGAGGATCCAGGACAAGATACTGAGAAACAGCCAGAAATAGCCACATTTTACAAGTGAATGAAGGATGAGAAGTCAGCTCATTGAATTAGGTTGTAAATGTCAAGAGAGCAGGGACTGCTGTGTTGCCACATCAATAGCTACTAAAATAAGTTTATTAATAAATATAAAAATGACCTAGCAGATTTCCAAAAATAATCAAAATGTACATTTACAAAGTTAAGATAAAACAATAATTACAACTCAATTAATTGATTTGACTACAGATTAGACGCTGCTGGGTAAAGAATTAATGAAATGAAAAATATATCAGAAGAAATTATTTAGAATGCAACACAGAAGGAGAATTAGACAGAAAATTTGAAGGTTTTAAAATATGGGAGAGTAAGTAAGAAGGTATTATAAAATATAAAGATCTAGTAAGAGAGGAAGTAGACAAAATACACAGCAATTTAACAAGGGATGGGATGGAAATGCCCAGAACTGAAGAAAATACTAGATTCCATCAAATATATACTTAACCAATCAAATGTCAAGCAGGATAAGTAAATTCATATTAATGTTAAAATTTCTAACACAAAAGAAATATATTATAAAAGTAATCAAAAATTTAAAAAAAGTTACCTTCACATGAGAGACAATGGAGTTTCTCAATTGCTATCTCCTAAAAAAAATGACAATAAAAGTAAATTTGTGTGCATGTAACATGATAGTAAAATATCTAAAGCAGAATTTTACCTGGTTGTAGTGTTTCATTATTTAACATCACTTGAGTGAAATACAGTAGACATCAAGTGGCTGTTCAGCTTACAATGTGTTCCCTTCTCTAATTACAACTCAGAGTGGCTATTTTTGGGCTATATAATCTGTCTCTGTGTTCATAGATAATGTATCAGAGAATTTGGTTTTCCCTAACATGAATATTCAATTTCTTTCTTTCTGAAATTGAATTTACAATGAGATAAATGGAGATTGGAATTTAAAGGTGAGTTCTTGATGATGGTTCCCTACTGAGAAGACTCTTCTTGGCTTATTTTGTTTCTAAACAAATTAATCTAATAAAACCATTGAATCTTTCTGAGCAACAGAACATAATAAGATATCCAAATATGCAGATTTTTATATGAATTTAAATATTAAACTGACATAATGTGATAAAATATAAAAGTGGTATGTGTTTCTATTATTCTACTGATCCTTTATATAAAAGCCTCCAAAAATTAAGATACATAAGAAAAGTCCTAGTCGTTAATTGTTTCTTAGTTGTCTGTGTATGTGTTTGATGGGGTAATGTTATAAAACAGATGAACCATTGAGACTCTCCTTTCTAATGTGATGCAATTCTATTTACTAATAGGCATTTTCCCTTTATTCAAGCAACTCAATTTAAAATGTGAGAGAGAAAAAAAGCTTCAGTCTGTGTACTGACTATGTATAGTAAATGTACGGTTTATCAACAAATTCTAACACTGAGAGTTGACAAAGACTTCTTTGAAGATGCAATATTCCAAATCAGCCTTGAGGTTTACATTTGTAAACTCATGAACAACATAGGAGTTAATGTTGGCAGCATGTATAAAGCATGAGGATACTGGAGATTATGGTTAGAGAGATGTTAAAATGATTAATTTATCAGGCTGGAAAAAGAAGTCTGTGAAATGAAGTGAGAGTTTATATATTAAGGACTGCTTTTCAATAGTGATGGTCGAGGATATAACTGCCAACTGTGGCTTGTCTTCAAATGACATGTCCCTGGTCCTGAAGTGTTTCCAAAATGTTCTTTATATATACTTATTAAAAACTGTGAACAAAATATTTTTTAAAGCAGAATACTCCACAAAAAGATTGTTGAAAGAGAGAGATGGAGGGAGGAAGGGGGAGAGAGAGAGAATGTTAAATAAGTATAACTATTATCCAGATAGACCACTCAGAGATTAAGTATATTTAAAAACATGTGCTATAAAAATCCTTTCTGGGCAAGATGGAGGAGTAGGTACATACACTTTGCCTCTTCACACAATCAACAGAAGGACAACAACATATTAAAAAAAATAAATAAATAACCAGAACTGTCAGAAAATTGAACTACATGGAAGTCTGACAACAAAGAGGAGGACTGGGTGGCAGGCAAGACTGTGGCTAGTGGTCCCACATTCATGGGACCAGATAAACCAGGAGGAACAACTGGGGAGTAAGACAGACCACGCCACCCCGGGTTCCAGTTCAGGCAAAGAAAGCCTCAAAACCTCTAACTGAAAAAGTCCTGTGGGGGTTAAGGTGGCAGGAAAAACTTGCAGCCTCACAGGAGAGTTCGCTGGAGAGACGCACAGCGTCCTAGAACATACCCCAACCACCCACCAGGGAATCAGCACCAGAAGGGCCCACTTTGCTTGTGGGTAGCACAGGAAGTGACTGAAAGTTGGTCCAGAGATGAGCAAGTGGCACTGTTCCCTCTCGGACCCCTTTTCCACATACAGCACCACAATGCAGTTATGTGGGTTGCCCTGCCCTGGAGAATACCTAAGGCTCCACCTTTCATTAAGTAACAGGCACACTGAGACAAAAAATAAATAAATAAATAAATAAATAAATAAATAAAATAATAATAAAAAATGACCTAAATGAAAGAATAGATCAAAGCTCCAGAAAAAAATACAACTAATTGATGAAGAGGTAGCCAACATATCAGATGCAGAGTTCCAAACACTGGTAGTCAAGAAGCTCACAGAAATGGTTGAGTATGGCTGCAAAATAGAGGAAAAAGTGAAGGCCATGAAAAGTGAAATAAAGGAAAATGTACAGAGAACCAACAATGAAGGAAAGCGGGACTCAAATCAATGGTTTGGAGCAGAAGGAAGAAGTAAACATTCAACCAGAATAGAATGAAGAAACAAGAATTTAAAAAAAAAAGATTTATTGAAGATAGCTATTACGACGGGTGGAAGGACTTCCGCCCAAGATGGAGGCGTAGGTAGACACACTGTACCTCCTCGCACAACCAAAAAAGGGAAAACAACAATTAAAAAAAAAACAAAAAAAACAGATCTGACAGAAAATCGAACTGAGTGGAAGTCTGACACCAAGGAGTTAAAGAAGACATGTTCATCCAGACCGCTGAGTGGGTCGGAGCCAGGTGGAGAGCTCGTGGAGAGCTCGTGGCTAGATGGCGGTTTGTGGAGCGGTACTGGCAACACTTCAGCTGCCCAGAGAGGTCCGAGGTGGGCGCACCTGGCCAAAATGCAGCTGGTGCACTCGGTGAAACCCGCAGTTGGCCCACCTGGACCCAGCAGGGCTGAAACTGGTGGACCAGGCAGTCCCTCATTCACAGGCACAGATAAAATGGAAGAAAAGCCTGGGGAGTAGAGCAGACCTCACAACCCACCATCACGGGGAAATAAAGCCTCAAATCACCGACTGAAAACACCTTTGGGGGTTGAGGTGGCAGCAGGAGGAACTCCCAGCCTCACAGAAGAGTTCATTGGAGAGACCCACAGCGACCTGGAACTACGCAAGCCCGCCCACCCACCCGGGAGCCAGCAAAGAAGGGCCCAACTTGCTTGTGGGTAGCAGGGGAAGTGCAAAGTGCGGAGCAAGCACCATTGTTCACTCAGGACCCGCCCCCACAGGCAGCATCACAACTTGTTGTGTATTACCCTGCCCTGGTGAATACCTAAGTACCCACCCCTTAAAGTAACAGGATCACCAAGAAAAAAAGATGGCCCAAATGAAAGAACACATCAAAGCTCCAGAAAAAATACAACTAAGTGACAAAGAGATAGCCAACCTATCAGAAGCACAGTTCAAAACAATGGTAATCAGGATGCTCACAGGATTGGAAGAAAGATGGTCGCAATTAGTTGAACAAATGAAGGATACGATAAAGGAACTGAGGATAAAGCTGCAGGGAACCAATAGGGATGAGAAGGAAACTGGGATTCAAATCAACAGAGTGGACCAGCAGAAAGAAAAAAAAACATCCAATCAGAAAAGAATGAAGAAACAAGAATTCAAAAAAATGAGGAGAGTCTTAGGAACCTCCAGGACATCTTTAAACATCCCAACATCTGAGTCATAGGGATGCCAGAAGGAGAAGAGGAAGACCAAGGGATTGAAAACTTATTTGAACAAATAATGAAGGAGAACTTCCCTACGCTGGTGGAAGAAATAGACTTTCAGGGAGTCCAGGAGGCTCAGAGAGTCCCAAAAAAGTTGGGTCCAAAGAGGAACACACCAGGACACATCATAATTACATTACCCACAATTCAAAATAAGGAGAGAATCTTAGAAGCAGCAAGAGAAAAGGAAGCAGTTACCTACAAAGGAACTCCCATAAGACTATCAGCTGATTTCTCAAAAGAGACCTTGCAGGCAAGAAGGGGTTAGAGAGAAGTATTCCAAGTCATGAAAGGCGAAGACCTACATCCAAGAATAGTCTATCCAGCTAAATTCTCATTTAGAATGGAAGGGCAAATAAAGTGCTTCTCAGATAAGGTCAAGTTCAAGGAGTTCATCATCACCCAGCCTTTATTATATGAAATGTTAAAGGGATTTATATAAGGCATGGAGGGATATCAACAGGGGAGTGGTAGGGGGAGATAGGGGAAAAGGTGCAGAGAATAAGTAGCATAAATGGTAGGTAGAAAACAGACAGGGGGAGGTTAAGAATAGTATAGGAAATGTAGAAGCCAAAGAACATATATGTATGACCCATGGACAAAAACTAAAGGGCGGGGAATGGGGCAGGGGTGGGGGCAGAGGGGAATAAAGTGGGGAAATGGGACAACTGTAATAGCATAATCAATAAAATATATTTTAAAAAATTTAAATAAAATGAAGACAGGCTTAGGAACCCCCAGAACAACTTTAAATGTTCCAACATCAGAATAATAGGGGTGCCAGAAGGAGAAGAGGAAGAGTAAGAAATTGAAAACTTATTTGAAAACATAATGAAGGAGAACTTCCCTAATGTGGCAAAGGAAATAGACTTCCAGGAAGTCCAGGAAGCTCAGAGAGTCCCAAAAAAGACCCAAGGAAGCACATACCAAAGCGCATCATAATTATATTATCCAAATTAAAGATAAGTAAAGAATCATAAAAGCAGCAAGAGGAAAGGAGAGCGTTACCTACAAAGGGGTTCCCATAGGACATTCAGCTGATTTCTCAAAAGAAACCTTGCAGGCAAGAAGGGGCTGGAAAGAAGTATTCAAAGTCATGAATGACAATCAGCTGTATCCAAGATTACTCTACCCAACAGAGCTATTATTTAGAATGGAAGGGCAGAGAAAGTACTTCCCAGATAAGGTCAAGTTAAGGTGTCCATCATCACCAAGATATATTATGTGAAATGTTAAAGAGACTTATCTAAGGAAAGAAGATCAAGAATATGAACAGTGAAATGACAAAAAACTTACAACTATTAACAACCAAAACTAAAAAAGACAAATACAAAAACAAAAAAGAACTGAGGGGCAGGGAAGATGGCGGCGAGTTAGGAGGAACAGAGTTTACGTCCTCCTACCCACTGGTTGATTTTCTGAGGAACGGGGCGAAAACGCAGCAGTATTCCAACACATATGATGATTGATGCCCAAGATTACAGGGGAATTTGAACATTCACACGGTAAGCAGAGAGCATCGGAAGGAAAGGGTCCCCATCGGGACAAGCCCGG
>PVJI01011063.1:0-57651 GCA_004026765.1 Micronycteris hirsuta | reverse complement strand
AATTACCACTAGCTTAAAGAAGGTAGAGTTCCATTTCTCCCCTTCGGTAAGAGGCCAGAGATGGGCATTCAGGGCTCAGTGATTTAGCTGCTCCCCAAAGTCATCCAAACACCCCAGGTTCCTACTACCCTGCTCTGTTGCTCAACACCCAGTTTTCCTCTCATGGTCCAAAACAGCTGCTCCAGCTCCTGCCATTGCATCCACACTCAGCCAGCAGACCTGCCCCAGAGATTACTCTCATCACTTTTGCTATTATCGCACTGGCTAGACCTTAATTGGAAGGGGAGAGTGGAAAAACAATTGTTAGGTGGGGAGCCAGGTGCCCAGCTATAAAATCTATTGGCTGTATTAAGACAGAGAGGTAGGTACTGGGGAAACGCCCGCCATGTCTCCACGAGGGCTCCTGTGGGAACATACAGGCCATTCTATGGTAAATTTTCCAGCATGCACTGTGTTGAATAATGAAGAATGTCGCATTTTGTTTTATTTGGAACTCACAGGCATCTCGGGCACAGTTCCACCTTGTTGTTAGTCCAAAACCATGTTCCGAGACAAAAATCTAGTGGCTTTTGTACTTTGCCGCTGGTTCCAAGGGTCGACGATGTAGCCAGACCGCTCAGGTTTGACTCTAGGCTCCCGTCCTACAAGCCACATGGCTTTAGACAATTCACCCCGCTGCTCGCGCCTCCGTTTCCTCATCTGGAAGATGGGGATCATCATTCCTGCCGTATGACTGTCGTGGGATAGCAGGTGGGGTGCCCAGCACAGTACGGGGTGCATCGGCCAAGCTCAGTAGCACCGTTGGTTCTATCTCCGCGCCGCGCCTGAGTCCGAGGTCCCTTCTGAGTGTCAGTTCCCTCACAGGGGAAATCAGGGGCGTGTGGGTGCAGAGGACCCCTCCCGTCTCTGTACACACGCAGCTCCCCTGCCTATCAAGGTGTCGAGCTTAGTCTAGCCCCATGAGTCTGGGCCGGGCCCAGGGCCGAGGGAGGGTGTGCTCCCCTGGGCCTGAGCTTTCAGAGAACAGGCAGCCTCCACTTCCTCCCTGAGAACCACAGCGCCGTGCGGTGAGGAAGCTCACGCAGCTGCCTGGACCGGCCCACGTGGGGGGCGAACGAGCTTTCCAGCCAGGCTAGTGAGCCTCCCGGGAAGTGCATCTTGCAGACACGCCGCTAACCCAGCTGATGCCGCGTGGGGCTGCGGGAGGATCCTGCCGAGCCCATGGACCTGTGCCCTGTGAGCAAATAAGTGATCGTCGTTTGAAGCTACTGGGTCGGAGGCTTTGTCCTGAAGAGACGGTGACCTAGAAGACACTTTGATGTGGAGAAGTGAGATGTTGTGGAACTGAAAACATGAACTGTGAGGCTTTGGTCTGAGGTTTGAGGAAACTGTTCGTGAAAGTTCACAGGCTTACGGAGCAACGAGGAACCTGCTACTGGACTGCGGAAGCAACGGTGACCCCAGTTAACCTGTTTTATGTTTTTAAAGATTTTATTTACTTAAGATTATTTATTTATTTATTTTTAGACAGAAGGGAAGGGAGGGAGAAAGAGAGGGAGAGAAACAGCAATGTGTGGTTGCCTCTCACGTGGCCCCCACTGAGGACCTGGCCTGCAACCCAGGCATGTGCCCTGACTGGGAATCGAACCAGTGACCCTTTGGTTCACAGGCCGGCACCCAATCCACTGAGCCACACCAGCCAGGGCTGCAGACACTTGTTTTAATCTCCTCCTCTTCACCCCATTGGTGACAGATGGATCCCCACCTTAGGGTTGTGGGAATGGCTGACAGATGACATGGAGGGCAGTTTACGAGTCACATACACTCACAGCGTGGGGACAGAGGACACTGCAGGCCACACAAGGCCACACGGGGCAGCACTCAGGGACAGCGTGGACGACTGGGGGCTGGGAGGCAGGCTGGGTAGCATCAGGAAGGTGTGGTGCCCCCGGTTGGCTGGGGAGGACATGACAGGCATGTGCGTGTGATTCTGCCAGCTGGCGGGGAACCAAGCCGACGCGCAGGGATAGACAGGGGGGGTGTTTGGAATCAGGGGGACTTGCCTTTAGGCCTTTTGAGGTCCTTCGGATTTCACCCGAAATCAAGTCAGTAGGGCCTTCATTTCCGTCTTTATACCACAATATTTAGCAAATGTGAGGTGAGAAAAAGAAAAGGTATGCAACGAACGTATAGATCTAGTTAAAGTGATTTCCAAGCAGAATGTCAAAAATGCCAGCTGCATTCTCTTAGCTGCTGGTGATCGAATGCAGGAGGAATGAGGAGCTACTAAAGGAGCCATTCAGGTTTTAGTAGAATGGAGAAGAAATATAAAGGCAGGACTTGCTGGCTTCAAATTTGCACTCTTGTGTAATTTCATGTTTTTAAACAATGGGGTTGATTCCTTTTATAATATAATTTATATTAAAATGAAAGCTTTAAAAAAAAATTTATTATTTTAGACAGAGGGGAAGGGAAAGAGAATGGCCTCCCCCAGGCAAGTGCCCTGACCACCGGCATTGAACCAATGACCTTTTGGTTTGCAGGGAGGCACTCAGTCCACTGAGCCACACCAGTCAGGGAATAAAATGAAAGCTGTTTTTAGAAATCTTGACTCTCTGCCTATAAAGGAGTTTCCATAAGGCTATCAGCTGATTTCTCAAAAGAAACCTTATAGGCAAGAATGGGCTGGAAAGAAGTATTCAAAGTCATGAAAGGCAAAGACCTACATCCAAGATGACTATCCAGCAAAGCTATCATTTAGAATGGAAGGGCAGATAAAGTGCTTCCCAGATAAGGTCAAGTTCAAGGAGTTCATCATCACCAAGCCCTTATTATATAAAATGTTAAAGGGACTTATCCAAGAAAAAGAAGATCAAAACTTGGAACAGTAAAATGACAACAAACTCACAACTATCAACAACTGAACCTAAAAAATAAAAACAAAAACAACTAGAACAGGAACAGAATCACAGAAATGGAGATCATGTGGAAGGTTATCAGCGGAGAGATCGTGGGGGGAGAATGGGGTGGGGGAAGGTACAGGGAATAAGAAGCATAAATGGTAGACACAAAATAGACAGGGCCTGGCTGGTGTGGCTCAGTGGATTGAGCACGTGCCTGCGAAGCAAAGGGTCACAGGTTCAATTCCCAGTCAGGGCACGTGCCTGGGTTGTGGGCCAGGTCCTCAGTGGGGGGTGCGCAAGGGGCAACCACACACTGATGTTTCTCACCCTTTCTCCTTCCCTTCCCCTCTTTCTAAAAATAAAATAAATAAAATTTAAAAAAAAATAGACAGGGGAGGTTAAGAATAGTGTGGGAAATGGAGAACCAAAGAACTTACATGTACAACCCATGGATGTGACAAAGTAGGAGGAAATGCTGGGGGGTAGGGGGTGCAGGGAGAGCGTAGATAAAGGGAAGAAAAAAATTGGGACAACTGTAATGGCATAGTCAATAAAATATCCTTAAAAACAAAAATAAAAGAAACAGAGGGAGAAAAAAATAAAACCAAAGTAATGATGTGATAGTGGAACAAAAGAAAAAAAAGAAAGAAAGAAAGAAATTTGGACTCTCTGTTCCTAGGCCTGAGCCTGGCACAGGCGCATCCGCCTGGGCACGTAAACAAAGCCTCTGTCCTGCCACGGTCCCGGGTCCGTTAGGCAAGTTCTTTCCCTGCACATTATGCTCTGTTTCCACTGGGAGCTCAACGATGCAGAACAAGTGACCCTGCAACAAATGGGCCATTAGGGAAGCCGAGATGACCAACAGCTACCAAGACAGTATTTTCCAGGCAGAGTTCTTTTTTTTTTTTTTTTTTTTTTCTGGTACAGCCACATGCTGTTTCCGGGAGAAAACGGTCTATGGCATCAAAGGGGACGCTGAGGGCCCTCTGGATGTCAACGGGCATGTGGGAAATGGACAGACCCCTTCTGGCTGCCACGGTCCCGGAGCCCTTTGCAGGTTTCCTCAGCGTGTTCTTGAGTACTTTCCATAACCCCTCCCTCAGCTGTCATGAACGCTCCCGTCTTAGAGACGAGGCTGTGGAGGCTCAGAGAGGTAGTCACACAGCGGGGATGTGAGCTCCTGTCTCTCTGAGGATAACATTCACACGCTTTCCACCAGACCGGGAGCCCCGCAAAAGTCCCAGATCTCAGTTGGGGGTGAGTCTACGTGGCAAATGACTTCCTTTGCATATTTCAATGCAAAAACCTACAACGCTCACCTGCATCAGTAGTCTGATCTGGGCGCCCTCTCCCTGCGGGGCACTTTGCACTGCCTTTCATGGACACTCTGTTGACTGGGGCGACCATGTGACCATCCCTGGTAAGTGGACTGTGTCCAGAGAGGGACCCGTGGGGTCAGACTAAGCGAGTCTGAATCGCACGCACCTGTGTGAGGCTGCGTGCGTGAGTTGCTGCCTCAGTTTTCTCATCTGTGAAGTGGCGGTGATGTGGGCATCTGCCTCGCAGAGCAGCCGGGAGAACGAATGATCCAGGCACGCGCACATGCCAGGCGTGTGGCAAGCGTGCGCCGTTCATTATCGTTGGTGGTGGTGTTATCGTTATTTGATGAGTGGATGGATGGATTTCATTGCAAACCTGTAAGGTAGTCAGGAAACGCTATAATTATCCCCATTTTATAGGTGAGAACATTGAAGCTCAGAGACATTAAAAAGGTTGCCAGAGACGGAACAGATACGACGACTCTCATTCTACAGAGGATGAAACTGGGGCTCAGGGAGTGAGAAGCTCGCGGTCAGAGCCGGAGCCAGGCCTCGCCTCTGCCCCCCGCGGCACCTCCCTCTTTGGGCTTTTGCACGAATGGGAAAGGAACGCTCAGGTGCCACGGGTGGCCCCGTCGCCACTGCCCAGGAGGGCCCGCGGCCTGAGATGGTGCGGATCCTGCGGCAGCTCGTATCCTGCATCCGAATGTGCCCGGGCCTCCCCCGCTCCGCAGGGAGTCCGTCCCGCGGGGAACCTCGGTCAGGAGAGCCGCTCTCCACGCTGGGCCCAGCGCCTGCGGCTGACCTGGCCGGGATGAAGGGAGGTGGGGAGCTGGACCTGTAGACCCCAGGACCGCGCCCTCACCTGGCTGGGTTGGGGGTCTGGGGCTGTGCCTGAAATTCACCAGGGGGGCCTCCTTGGGGTTTAAGGTGCCACTCAGTCTGGACTTTCTCAGGAAACGTTCTCCTGGGGCGTAATGATGTTTTCACTGAGAGTCCTTAATAGTGGGGTAGAAGACAGAAAGGGGGAGCCGGTGGACTTCTGACTCTTAGTCAAAGGAGCCCGTTTGGAAGGGAGGGAGGTGGAAAGGGACGGGAGAAATTCCAGAGTGCGGAACCGGAGCGGGCTTGTCTGGCACCTGTGGGGCTTTGGCAGGAGGCTGTTATTAAGAAAGGCTTGCCCTGGCTGGTGTGGCTCAGTGGACTGAGCATGCGCGGGCTGGGAACCAAAGGGTCGCCAGTTCGATTCCCAGTCAGGGCACATGCCTGGGTTGCGGGCCAGGTCCTCAGTGGGGGCCACATGCGAGGCAACCACACATTGATATTTCTCTCTTTCTCTCTTTCTCCCTTCCTTCCCGTTTGTCTAAAAATAAATAAATAAAATCTTAAAAAAAGAGGCTCACGTTTATTAAGCATCTTCTTTGTCTCGGGTTCTGTCCTCAGCAGTGGCCAGCAGGACCTCACTGAGCCCGTCAGGTTCTATGGGGACCCCCTCCCCGCGCGACCTGCCATCCATTCAAGCACCTCTTCCCACCAACGTGTGAGCCCCGGGAGCGCTGGAGAACTCCGGGACGGAGTGGGAAGTGCCGAGTGCGGCAGAGGAATAATCCCCAGAAAGGGACGGAGAGGGCAGATCTGATCGTGAGCGCAGGAGGCTCGATGCTGCCACCTCGGGGCTGCACGGGGACCGCGGCTGCGGGCTGGAGACTCCAGCGGACGCCTCTCAGACCACCGGGTATCCGATCGCGCCCGGACCGGAGGCCGCGAGGGTGGGGACGCAGCTCTCCGCAAAGGGCCCCCGACCCCTCACCAGGGCCCTAGCGGCCTCCCCCGTCCTGGGATCCGAAGCCCCCAGCATCCCGGCTCTCCGCCTTCGTTCCAGCTGTGCCCTCGGCCAGGAGCATTTTCTCCACCCAGGAAACTCCTCACCCTCCCCGGCAGCCTCCCCCGCCTGTCCAGCCGCCCCGGGGCAGAGTTTCTGTTGTGTCCTCGGGTTTCCTTGGAGCGTCATAACCCCGTGTACAGCACTGCCCTGGGGGGTAAGGGGGTGCGCGGCCTCTCCTCCCTCCCCTGGGGAGCGGGGGCTGCAGGGCCCCCGCGGGCGCGGTGCAGGGTGCGGGTGAACAGGCGCCGAATAAACTGGAACATCTCCTGGAGCAGCGGGGATGAGGGCGGGTGCACAAGCCACACCGACGTACACCAGCTCCCAGAGGCAGGTACTTGGGATGGAAGTGACCGCAGGAGCCTTTTCCTGGTTGGAGGGCTCCTCCTGGAGTCCCGGGCCCCCAGGAGGCGGGTACCCGGCTCTGCGTGCTCCCATCTGATCTCAGGGCCAGGGGTGCCTAAGACCCTCCAGGCGGGGTCTCCCCTGCTCCACCCTCTCCCCACCGTTCCCCAACTTCACATCCTGGGGAGACCGACTGAGGGTCTGTGAAAACTGCTCCTCTTCCCCGGATACCTCCATGGGGCGAAGGGAGGGAGCGGGCGGGAGCAGTCCGCCGCCAGTAGGTTCGAATCCGCCACGGACCCCACCTTTCCTTCCCGGACCCCTCCACCTCTCCCCACGCTGTGTGACACCCGCACACCGGAGTACACTTACAGGTGCTGGGTGCACGCACTCGACTCATGGCCCACCCCACGCAAGCAAACCCACACTCACATGTGCACATATGGACACGCACGCACGCGCTGACACACCTACACGTGCACGCGCACGCACACTGCCCTTTCTGTGAGTGTGGTCCACCCTTCTGTCCATGTCACCTCACCTGGTTCATCACCAGGATTGCTGGTGCTCCCCGATCATCAGAGACTGGAGGGGTGTTCCTCACCCCCCCACCACCCGCCTTGACCCTCAAATCCCTCTTGCTGCTCAGGTCAGCTGCAGGCCACAGGTAATATTCCCCAGCGTCCCAGAACCCCTAGGTGATGTTCACCTTCTCCACCAGACCCCTCTACTCCCACTCACCCATAACCCACTCAGCACCCAGACCTTGGGGTGAAAGAAGATGGGATTAGCTAGTGCTGCTTTGAAATCGAGTTGATCATGGCCTAGGGCGACCATTCCTAACCCGGTGTGCGCAGGAAATTGTGGGACGGTGAGCAGCAGATAGATGGGGGAACGAATAGAAGATAGGGTTCTCTTTGCAGGTTGGTTTGCACAGGTCCACATTGTCATTAAACACCCCTCCCCCAACCCACCCTGTCCCTGGGGGCAAGAATGGGCTTTTCCTGGGGCAGGGAGGGCACCTTTCTCCTGGGGAAGCTCATGGCCCACTTTTTGGCAGAAACGGGAGGACAGAGAGCCCTTCCTGCACCTGCTGCTTCTCACGGGCCCAAAGTAATCAGCACGCCACAGCAGCATGTTTGGGGGGACACGTTCTGAACCCCTTCATCTGGCAGGGAGTTTCCTCAGCACAGCAGGTGGGTCTCTGGCCCCAGGGAAGAAGAGAGGCCCACCTGACTGGTGAGCTGGGATGAGCACCTGGACATTCAGCCAGTGCCTTTCCCGCTGTCCCCAGAGGGATCCTCCCGTTCCTGCCTGGGAGGGCTGGTCTCAGCTGCTGGTGACTGCATAGAGGAAGTCTGTCCATATCAGGGTTCATTTTCTTTTATCAACAGACTTTATTTTAGGGGGCCAGTCTTAGATTAAGTAGATTCTACAGAGTTTCCATATACCCCCTCTCTTCCTTGCTCACAGCTTTCTCTCTTGTTCACATCTTACATTAGGGGATACGTTTGTTCACACTGGTGAGCTGATATTGCTAGACTGTTACTCATTAAAGTCTGTAAGTTACATTAGAGTCCATTCTCCGTGTTGCACGTTCTGTGGGCTTTGACCGGTGCGCAACGTTGTAGCCACCACTGCAGAGCTCTTCCACCCTGCCCCCACTTCCTGCAACCCCGGCAACCGCCAGTGTTGTTACTGTCTGTAGTTTTGCCTTTTCCAGAATGTCAGACAGTTGGCATCACGCAGTGTGTGGCCTTTCAGACTTGCCTCTTAGACAAAGCATCATGCATTTAAAGTTAGTCCGTGTCTTTTCATGGCTTGATCACTCATTTCTTTTTAAGATTTTGTTTATTTATTTTTAGATAGAGGGGAAGGGAAGGAGAAAGAGGGGGAGAGAAACATCACTGTGTGGTTGCCTTATAAGAGTTCTTTGCATATTTTGGATACAAGTTCTTTATCAGATATGTTTTGCAAATATTTTCTTCCTGTCTGGAGCTTAACTTTACATTCTCTTGATGAAGTTCTGCTCTTAGAACTTCACCTCACCCCCTGATTCAGCTTCTGTCAGTAACAGGAAGGACATGTTGATCTCCGATTCCCTGTCCTCTCAGCGGGTTTGAACTTGACCAGGGGAAAAGGGTACATGAATTAAGCCCCTAAAACCCTAGTACCTACTACCTCAAGTGGTGTAATGAAGATCACATGGGTTAGTCTTTATAAAGCCCTTGGAACAGGACCTGGAACAGATTAAGTGCTCAATTACCTTAGATAATTATAATAATAAGCATTACATCTTTTAATAGCTTAATGGATTCAGTCCGTCCCTGTCACTCACTCTTCCTTCTCAGAATTTTCCCAGCTATTTTCACATGTCCACTCTTCTAGATGAGTCATTTGATTAAACTTTTCAATATCCTGTTTGGACTTTATTAAATTCATAAGTAATTTAGAAAAATACAGACATTTTAATGATGTTGGGTTTCCTAGCCAAGAATGAAGCCTGTCCATGTAAGTCTCCCTTACGCCTTGTCCTCAGCCAGAACTTACGTCATCCTCGCTAAATTTCTTCCTAACCTCTTACTTCTTGTTCCTTAAATGCCATTATGAATGAGGTCTTTCCATCAGCGACATATTCTAATTGATTACTATATATTGACAATAGAATCTATGTATAGGCAACTGATTTTTTAACAGACTTTATTTTTGGAGCAGCTTTAGGGTCACAGCAAAATCGAAAGGCACAGAGAGGTCCCGTGTAATTCCTGCCGGCACACACACAGCCTCCCCGGCATCAACGCTCCCTGCCACAGTGGTTGACTTGTTGCAATCGATGAACCTACAATGACACATATTGTCACCCAAAGTCCATGAGGGTTCCCTCTCGGTGTTGTACATTCTGCAGGTTTGGACAAATGGATAAGGATATGTATCCACCGTCATAATACCATACAGGCTGGTTTCACTTGATTTTTCAATGTTTTTAAATCTTCTTAAAGTTTGTAGTAGTTTTTCTAATTGATTCTCTTAGCTCTTTTTAAAAGATTTTATTTATTTTTTAAAAAGATTTTATTTATGCATTTATTTATTTATTTTTAGAGAGAGGAGGAGGGAGGGAGAAAGAAAAGGAGGGAAACAGCAATGTGTGGTTGCCTCTCACGTGGCCCTCACTGGGGACCTGGCCTGCAACCCAGGCATGTGTCCTGACCGGGAATCGAACCAGAGACCATTTGGTTCGCAGCCTGCGCTCAATCCACTGAGCCACACCAGCCAGGGCTTCTCTTAGCTTTTGCGGGTAATAATCTAATAACAGTAGAATTTTGTCTCTGCGTTTCCAGCATTCATCCTGATGGGTGTGTCCTGTCTGCTTGCTTGGGTTTGTTCCCCAAAGCAGTGTTCAGTAGCAGCCCTGACAGGAAACCCCGGCCCTGCTCCACAAGGTAACGGGAATGCAGCCAGGGTTTCACCAGCGAACATAATGCTGGCGTTCGTGTCGTATATTTACATATTTTTATCATGTGAAAATATCCTATTTTTAAAAACTCTTTTTTTCTAAAATTGGGAATGGATGTTGGATTTTATCAAATACCTGCTCAGCACCTATTATTGGACACTCGTTTGGTGTTTCTCAACCAATCAATACATTTGGTGAAAGAGGATTCTCTGCAATTCAGCAGCTGAGGCTCAAAGAGGTCAAGTCACTTGCCCAGGGTCACAGAGTGGGCAGGTGACAGAGCAGAGTCTCTTTCTTTGAGCCCATGCTCTGTGTCCCTGTCCCCAGTGCTGTCTGCTCTGAATGCTTGTGACCTTGCAGCTCCTGGGACATCTTGCACCCCTGGGCCCCCTCCAGCCTAACCCAGCCCTTGCCCCGAGGCCGCTCAGCCTCTGTGGCCCCACGCCTCCGTGCCCATGCAGGAGAAGCTGGCTCAGCTCAGCAGCCACCCATGTTCCTCCCGTGAGCACAGCTTAAAGCCACAGGAGACAGGCCTGGGATGAGCGGGGACATTGGGCAGGCCCAGGGTCCCAGACCTAGCAGGGCAGAAGAAAAGACATTTTTCTTCCCTTCTCACACTTAAAAGAGGGAGGAGCACGTGGATGCCTCCAGGCCAAGGCAGGGCTTCTCCAGGTGGGTCTGAAGTGGGCACAGAGAGGGCCGGTGGGCATCTGGGTTCAGATGAAGAGCCTCAGGCTTTGAGTCAAGTTCATCCTGGCCATCCCAGGTCCCTGTGTGATCTAGACAGGGCCTCGTGTCTCTGTGTATGTGCCAGCTGAGGTGGAGACCCACGAGGAAGCCCCTTGGGGGATCCAGGCTGGCACCAAGGCAGGCAGCTAGGGAGGAGCTGGCCCACTCTGCTTCCTGGCCTGGGTGCCACCTCCAGGCCCTGGCTGCCTGGCCCCCACCCAGAACAGCTGAGCCTGCAGGTGTCTTGGAGCCCCAGCGGGCCCAGCATTTATTATTGAGACTCTGCCCTAGGCCACACATTTTTCAGGCATTGTCTCATTAAATTGAAATTAACTTACTGTAATGAAATTCTCCGAGCAATCCTACCTGGAAAAAGCCAGGATCTTCTCCATGGTGGGTACTTTACCACTGTCTCATTTACCCCATTTTATGGATGAGGAGCTTGACGCCGAGGGAGGGAAAATAACTTGCCCAGGGCGGTTCAGGGTGCAGGAGTGGCAGGGATGTCTGTCAGAGGCAAGGTTCCCTGCCTTCGGTGGCCACGTTAGTATTTCAGTCTTCCGTCGATTTTCTGAGACCTGAAAGGTCACCATGTGGCTTTGGCATCCTGTCGCCAGTTGGCCTCAGTTTACAAATAACGAAACTGAGAGTTTGCGCTTACCCGCCTGAGGTCGGAGAGCAGGACAGTGGTGGAGGCCAGATTCAGGTGGGGTGGCCTGAGGCAGCCCCACGTGGTGACTTCATGCCCATCTGAGAAGTCAAGGCAATGCCGCTTTCTTTTCCAGCGTTTTCGCCCATTCTCAAATTGTCCACCTGGGGGCGCCAGATAACCGGGCTGTGACGCAAGCTTTGTGACGCGATCTCCCGCACGGCTGGCCTAGGCTGCCTCCCTTCAGGGCCCCATGATTCCTTCCAGGTGCTGCTCACCTGCACCTCCTCCACGCCCACCCAGGAGCCCCTGAAGAACCCCAAATGCCATTTTTGGCTCACGCTCCCCAGCCCAAGTGTGGGATGCCGTCCGGCAGCCTCTCCCCTGGCCAGCCTGGCCCTCAGCCATCTTCAGAACTCCTTTTCCTTCTCCATTTTCATTCTGAAGCCAGGGGGTGACTGTGACTTCATGGGGCTGCTCACAGGTTCCCGGGGCTGGGGGGGGGGGCGGGGCGGGCTCAGCCTTCCCTCCTCCTCGCTACTCTCCCACCTTTCTCTCTGTAACCACCTGTTTCTGGGCCTGAGCCCCCCTCACCCTCCCACCGACCTTCAGCTCCCTGAAGGCAAGCCCACCCCCGGAGGCCTCCCTGCAGTGTTCCCAGTGTGCAAATAGCACAAGGTCCCCTGTGGGGACAGGGGGTGTCCAGATAAGACAGGGCCTTGAGGGACAGGACCTCACAGGGGGCCGTGGCTGGGTCCTTTGCCCCTGGCATTCCCAGCAGGAGTGGGCTGTGGGACTTGGCTTTCTGCTGACCAGACTCCAAAACACTGACCAAGAACTGAGGGTGGCCAGGCCCGAATTCACACAGATGGACATCCTGTCGGCGACCTGCCCAGGTGAGCTGCTGGGAGAGGTGGGAGGCCTTTAGCCACAAGCCCAGTACCATTGAGTGTGAGGCACTTCTGGTGTCCCCAAGCCAGTGTCCCCTGGGGCCGCGGGAGGGTCCTTGGGTCATTTAGTGCTGCCTGTATGTAGCATTAACTAAAATGGATTCCCACAGAGAGCAAGTTCCTGTCTCTTCAGGCTCTTTCCAGCCTTCTGATTGGGGGGAGGGGAAAGCCTCAGTCTGGTGCTAGCATACAGGGTCTCCCCAACCCTGGCCGAGCCCTGGTGTTACCCCGGGACAATAGCACCCCCTCCAGCCCGCCCTAGCCTCTGGCCGGCGGCAGCCTCCAGCTACAGTTTAATTACATTATTTCCACTGTGCTTGTTTGTGTGGTTACTTTCTATTTCTGGCAAGTGGTACTTGTTCTCTACTGGTGAGGACATGAAGTTTGTTTTTCAAGGGAAAAACTGAATCAGTTTAAGGACATAATACAGTGGGGCACACAGGAGACGCTTCTCTCTCGATCAGTGTTTCTCTCTTCCTCTCTCTCTAAAAGCAATGAAAAAAAAAAATGTCCTTGGGTGAGGATTTAAAAAAAAGGCACTGATCGGTGTTGCCGAGGATATGGAGAAATCGGGACCCTCACGCACTGCTGGGGGTCGGGTGTCAAATGGTGCAGCCGCCGTGGAAAACAGTTCGGCCGTTCCTCAATCAGGTAAACACAGAATTCCACGCCTAGATACATCTCCAAGAGCAATGTAAACTTGTCCACACAAAACTCCGTACACAGATGTTCACAGCAGCATGATTCATGAGAGCCCGGCAGTGGGAACAGCCTAAATGTCCATAAACAGACAGATGGACAAATGAAGTGTACGAGGATACCCGACCCGTACGGCGGAATATCGTTTGGCCGGACGGTGGCTTCCAACAGCACTCTCGAACCAAAGGAGCCCGGGCCCCTTGGAGAAACAGCGGATTCTAGGACCGGGGCGGGACATGCACAGCGTGAGCCCGGAGCGCTGTGCAGTGACAGAAGCCGGGCACTGAGGACGCACCGGAACTCGTGCATGCTGTGTGAAGGGGCACCGGCCGAGGGGAAAAGCTGCCAATGTCCAGAGGTGGAACAGTGGGGGCACGGAGGAAAGAATCGGATTATATCCCGAAGTAGGAAAGTGTCTAAATACATACCCATCAAAAAGTGAAAATACAAAATATCCCCACGGGTCCATACTGATGTAAGTGAATGATTGAATACTTAGACGTGTCACCGGAAAGGGACGCGGTCTGGAGCGGGTCTGCCTTGGGCCGGCCTGCAGTGCGTGGGTTCCTGACTTGGTGCGGGAAAGGCTCCACAACACGAGTGCAGGTGGTTTTGAGGGTGTGTTTCTTGCAGCTGGGGGCAGTGGGACAAAGGAAGGACGTAGGGGAGAAGAAGCAACAGGAGAGAACCTAGGCCGTGGGCAGCTTCGGCTCTGCAGAAACATTATAGGAAAGAAGTGTGCCGTGGTGGGGCTGCTGTGAGCTCACTGGGAAGTCAGAGAAAGGAGGGGGAGCCCTGGAGACAGGATGGGCGGGGAGGGGTTAGCCTAGGTTGAGCTGCTGCTGTCTGCTGCTCCCCTGGTTGCCAGCCTCATGGAGTCCCCTAGGATTTAGGAGAAAGAAAGTAAAAGTTCATGCCCGAGCCCTGTCTGGTGTAGCTCAGTGGACTGAGTGCAGGCCTGTGAACCAAAGGGTCACTGGTTCGATTCCCAGTCAGGGCACACGCCTGGGTTGTGGGCCGGGTCACCAGTAGGGGGCGCTCAAGAGGCAACCACACATTGATGTTTCTCTCCCACTCTTTCTCCTTCCCTTCCCCTCTCTCTAAAAAATAAATAAATAACATCTTTAAAAAAAAAGTTCATGCCCGAAAATGAGACACAGGTGTGGGCGTGGGCGTACTCTAGAGAGAGCCTGCCTTGGATCTTAGTCTTAAGGGTTTTCTCTCTCTCCTGTGGGTGAGAATCCCAGGGGAGGGTTCAGTGGAATATTCATCAGCTGTCCAGGTGCATCTCTAATATGCTGATACATCAAAATGAGCGGGTAGGGGAGTTTGGGATCATTCTCTGGTCAGCTTTACCACCTTACTTTTATCTTGGGTCTGTCTGACATTAATCGGGTTTTTGTTATTTGTTCCCCTGACTTCATCTGTCCTTGGGTTAGGCTAGGTCTCCATCCTCTAGCCCGCCCCCGCCCCCCGACCAGGGCGATTTAAGCGACGCGTGCTCTGGTTCAGAAGGAGAGGTATAAACCATTTGTTCTCAA
The DNA here is from genome assembly GCA_004026765.1 of Micronycteris hirsuta. Lineage (NCBI taxonomy): Eukaryota > Metazoa > Chordata > Mammalia > Chiroptera > Phyllostomidae > Micronycteris > Micronycteris hirsuta. Next base: position 43,180 of record PVJI01011063.1, on the reverse strand, counting down.
TGTCCTTGGCTAGGGAAGGGAAGGTCTTGCCATTCACCAGCTGGCAGTATGTTGTTGAAATTATTTGTCCTTGTTTAATTTTCTTGTCTCAGTGTTCTCATCCCCCTTGCCCAGGACTTTTCCTAGCTTCCGTGAATTCCAAATAACTCATGCAGACACTCCATCCTCCAGGAGCGGGGGCAGAACCCCCGACTCAGGCGTGGCCGCGCACTCCGCCAGCGTCCCCAGACGATGTTACAGATGGTGCGGCTCAGCCTCAGAGAAGCCGTGCTCTGCGCCACGCTTGCCAGCTCCCCGGCCCTGTTTCCCGCCTGCCTGTCCCTCACCGGATACCCTGGTCTCGCAGGGTGTGACAGGTTCATTGGCACTTACTGAAATTGTCAAATGAGTGAAAGAAGGAAAAAGTGGAGAGGAGAGGAGAGAAGAGGGATCGAATTAGAGATCGGGCGCCTCCTGGTGCCGCTGCTGCGTGTGGGGCTGTGGGACTCTGGGCGGGCTCTTGGACCTCTCTGAGTCTGTGCCACCCTCCTCGTCTTGGAGACAGGGACCGGCTTTCCTGCCTCATAGGGTCCATGTGAGAATAAAACGAGGTCCCTGGTGTGGACTGGATAGGACTCTCGCCCCTCACGTACAGCTGTGCCGGGGACATTTTGTCTAAAAGGCAGTTTCGGCCCCTGACCCCACCTCTGCCCAGCCGGCAGGAAATAAGCTTCAGCACCAGAATCTTAATTTCAGGTGGGGGACTGGCTGCTGCTGACACTGCCGGTCTCCGATCAAATGAGCTCGTTCACAAATGAGCACAGGGCGGCTGGAATTGAGCAGCTCCCTGGTGCCTCCTCACCGCTACTGGGCCGGGGCTGGGAGGCTTTTCTGGGGAGACTGTCCGGGCCCTGGTGACGCATACGCACGGGGAAGGCCCACACAGAAAGCAGCACAGTGGGAACCACCTCGTCCTGATGAACAAGAACCCAGCAGAGGTGGGAGTGGAAACCCAGCGTGGGGCACCTCACAGAGGGGCCAGCTTTCTCTAACACAAGACATCCTAGGGGCCCCCAGTAGTGCGGGGGGCAGGGCCCTCGGCTGTGGGGTCCACAGACCTCCCTTAGCCTCTCTCCACATGCCCCAGCCCTGGGTCCACCTCTCCGGTGGGGCCGGGACCTCTCTTCCTGTGTGTGTCCTCAGGGAGCTCTGTCTGTGCTGGGAATCCTCTCCCCACTCCAGGCAGGCTGCTGGCTGTCTGCTCGGCTTGGATTGTCCCCTGCAGCAGTGAGTGCAAGGAAGGGAAAGGGGAAAATACAGGAGAAACCGAGAGAAGCCCAGATTATTATCTCTGATTCTATCTCTCCACACAGGCAAAGCAGCTGGCAGGGTGCAGTGTCTACCGTGGCTCTCTTCCTCCTTCGTTTGCATAAAATTATGCAGTATTTTGGGATTCTCAGAGCACCCTCCCATCCTCTCCTTGGCCAAGACACACAGTGAGTCAGGGATGAAGCCTTTTCCAGCTCTAAGATCCTGTGGTGATTTGCACCGGGTGGCAGCCAGCTCACTCAACTCCCCCGAGGTCACAGGGGTGCTGTCTCCTTCTCCTGGGGATCCTCCCCCACCTCCCACCAGCCCTGTCATCCTGATGGGAATTATCAACCTCCCCCCACTTGACTCCACCTCCCTCACAGACTGATTGGCTAAGGGGTAGGCACCTGACCCAATTGGAGAGTGCCAGCCTCTTGGCAGCACTGATTGGTCCAAAGATGGACACATAATAAAAGCAGACCAATCAGGGTCCTTCCCTGGGATTTCTCTACTCAGACTACCCTGGTGGGTCCTGGGAGGCCCACCCAAGAGGGAAGACACCCACTCTGGCAGAAACAGGTGGAGATGGGGAGGGGACCCCTGGTCATTCTCCAACGTTTCCCAAGGCCCCTTGTTCGATTTGGTGACCTATTCCAGGGGCCTTCAGAAAATTCCTGTCTGCTGGCTAGTTTGAACGGGTTTCTGCCAGAGGTGGTCGTGCATCACATTAAGAACCTGGACTCCAGAGCCGGCCTCTTTGGCTTTGCAACCCCTCCAGCGCTCTCCAAATAGCTTGGTGCCTCAGTTTCCCCAGCTGTAACCCACATTGGCTTATTGTGGGGGTTAAGTGAGTGACAACAGCACCTGGCGCCCAGGAAGCCCTCAATAACATCAGCTCTTCAACCAGGAGCATTCTAGATCCTACACCTTCTGGGACCCTTGGCGCCTCCCTCGCGGCGCCCATGGTCCGCTAGTCTGTCCATTAGCATAGTCGGGCTCTGGATGGCTTCCTTCCTGCTGAAAGCTGGGGACTGACTTTCCTCGGCGATGAGGCCTCACCGGTCAGTCCCACCCCCACTGGCCTGCTCAGGCTGTGTTTTCACACGGGTTACGGGGGATGGATGGCAGAGCTCAGAAGTCTGGCCTTCCATAGCAGGCAGCCAGGCCCTGGGAGGCTTGGAGCCCGAGGCCGCAACGGACTCTGTGAGACAGGCCCAGAACGCCTCTCGACTGGCCGGCTCGCTTTGTTTTGGGCTCCAGCTGACCGCACATGCCTGGACAGCGCTGCAAAGTTCTCAGTAAGTGCAGAGATTGTCACACCCAGGAGCCCACCTCCTGCCCCCAAGGAGAGCTCCCTCCCGGGGGCTGCTCAGTCCCTCACACACACAGCGGGCAGCCCCCAGAAGCTAGCAGAGAGGCGTGGGAAGCTCGCTCCCTCAGGGGTCCGGAGAACCAGCCTGATTTCAGACTTCTGGCCTCCTGACCCGCGCGGGAATGTCTGCTTATTGAAGTCAGCCAGTTCGTCACCGTGTGTTATGAAGCCCTAGAAAATGCCGACTCACACCCTGTGCCCACGGATCGTTTGGCTGTCTTACTAGGAGTCTTTAAACTTCCCTCTCTCTTTGCCCGAGAAATTCCATGTGGAAGCATTGATTTTTTGGAAGCGATTGGGACAATGCAAAGATGTACCTGCAAGGGTATTCCCCCACAGTTTTGTCCAAAATGGTGAAAAATGAGGAAGAAGCTAAATCCCTCTCCATGGAACTCGGTCAAACAAATGGCAGCACTCCATGTGCTGGACACCAGGACCAGTCCGTGCCGAACGGCAGCGAGATCCTGGGTGTGGGTGCCAAAATTTTCAAATCAGTGTGTCTGCACAAAACGTGTTAATCTTCAATAAAAGACTGAACGTGAACTTCATTCAAATCATGAACTTCTGTTCATCAAAATACAACATTAAGAAGTTGATTTCAAATGCCAGTTCCCTACTAACTGGCTGTGAGAATGTGCGTGAACCATTTCAGCCCCCTGGAAACAAATGGCGGCTGGCCGCAGTCGGGCAGCTGGGTGGGGCAGAGTCAAGCCTAGACCTTCGATCTCCTGCTTCCCAGGGGCCAGAGCACAGGACAATTACCTTGGGCCGTGGGGGGGGGGGGGGCGGGGAGGTGGACACGTGGGCACCTTGGAAGGATCTCAGAAGAATCAGCTCCACCGGAGGTTGCAAAAGCAGCTTCCAGCTGAGAGCTGGTACAACAAGAATCTCAGATGTGTAACAAGAAGCCGGAAGCCCTAACTTGGCAACTGATTGAAATGAATTCAAAACTCAGAACAGATTCTTCCCCGGCTGGATACCTCCTTTGGGCAGCAGTTTGCAACCTTTTCTCTAGCTAAACGTTCTCTAGCTTGGATTGTAGATGGTCCTGCATTTCATAGCCAAGGAAACTGAAGTCCAGAGAGGGGAGCGATTTGCCCAAGGTCACACAGCAAGAGCCAAGATCTGAAAATCTCTCGTTTGGGGAAAACAGGATTTGGGAGAGTGACACAGAGCCACCCGCCCCCAAGTCAGTCCCTGCCACCCACCCCCAAGTCAGTCCCAGCCAATGACAACCAAGAGGAAACGGGAGCCAGCTGAATTTCAGGCGCAAATAGGCCATGTTCAAACTCCAGCCCCAGCACTGGCCAGCTGTGTGACCTTGAGCAAGGCTCTTCCCTCTCTGAGCCACAGCCTCTCCTCTCTAAGATGGGGACAGGATGCCCTGGGTAAGAGATGGCGCGGCGCTCCTCACCCACCCCAGGGGCCCTGGCCAGGCCCCACTGGCTCCACGGGGTTGGGATGCCCCAGGCAGGGGTTGTGCCTGCTTTGAATACTTCCCAGGAGAGCTCCCCTCTGTCCGCACTCCCTACCATCCCATAGCTTTACTCCTTCTGGCCTTTTTGCTTTGAATACTTCCCAGGAGAGCTCCTGGTGTGGTGGTCACGTAGAGCGCGCCTGTCACCAGGGCCTGTTCCATCAGCCTCCCAGCTCTGCTGGCACGGAGAGAGCAGACCGTGTGGCTTCCAAAGAGGCCTCAACAGAACAGGCTTGGTGACGCTGGAGCCAACGTCTCCCTCCCCCGCCCCCCCCCCCCCAGCACCTTAGAAGTCTGAGCAGATGCCTGCAACTCCTCATTAATGCCTCAGTCTCTGCCCAAAAGCTTCCTCTTTTTCCTCTTTTTTTTTTTTTTTTTTTTTTAACAAGCTCACTCTTCAAATTGCAAATACCTGAGGGGATTAATTCATTAGCTCCCAACCAATCATTTCTTGGGCCTCCGCAGACACACAGCTAGGGGTGGGCAGATGGTCTGGCTGGTCTGGCTTCCCGCCTCCAGGAGTGGGGGAGACCCTGCCCTCCCTTCCCAGGGCCCTGGGGTTCAGCCAGCTCCTCACGTAGCAAAAATGAGATGGGGGGAGTAATTGGGGCAGAAATGCCTCCTGAGGCGTCACTGCACAGCCTGCCACCCCACCCTGCCTCTGTGTCCCTCCTTCCCCGGCCCAGGGCCACTCTTCTCCTTGGGCGCGGCCCCTTCAGAACTGCGCCTCCTGGACCCCACCGCCTCCCAGGCTTCCCCTGCCCACCGTCCCCCAGACCTGCCCCCACACCAGGCCGGAGCCTCTGCTCTCGCTCCCCAGCTGGCGGGCCCCCGGCCCTACCAGTCCTGTCTCCCGAACGCCCTTCCCGTCCCCTGACCACTGGCCTGAGCCTTGTGGCATGTCACCGGCCACTGCAGCCACGCCTTGATTAGTCTCTGGCCTTTACTCCTTCTGGCCTTTTGCTCCCCTCTGTCCGCACTCCCTACCATCCCATAGCTAGGGGGAGCTTTCTAGAACTGGCAATGGCCTGCCAGGGCTGCCAGCTGCTGCCAGGAGGGCAGCTCGCCCCAGCATCTGCGGCCCCACCAGCTTCACCTGCCTCGTCTCTCACATTGGATCACACCTGCCACACCTGTGTGTTTTAATCCTCCGCATGTGGGTGACAAAATTATTCTTCGTTTCCCTGAGATTAAAGTTCCCTGAGATTAAACTATGGGGTGCCCCATAGTTTACCTGGCGCCCCCAGTGTTGATCCAAACACCTCAGACATCGCGAGGTTTGAATAGAACCTTTTAGTAGAAGTATATTTAAGCGAGATATTTGGGACATGGGGCACACAGTTATTCACTGCTTATCTGAAATGCAGGTGGAAATCGGAATCTTGTATTCGTATTTGCTAGATCTGGCAACCTCGGTCCTGCACAGGTAATGGGGACCAGGGGGAATGCCGGGGTCACACAGCACCAACCTGGGCCCCGAAACTTTGCCCTCGAGTCGGCCTGGAAGGCTCCTTTCCAGTCCACGGAAGGGGCTGGAGCCTGGACACTCCTGGGCAGGGGCCACTCCGCACGGCCCACTTCCCTGCGCGCTGGGCCTCCGTTTCCTCCGCCGTGTAATGAAACGAGGGTTTCTCTGCCCGCCTCCCAGCCCTGCCCAGGGTCAAACCCTGAGCAGAGGACAGGACACAGAGGGCAAAGGGGCCAGGGCCAGCCGGGCAACCCTGTTTTGTCTCACTGACGGGCCTTGAGAAACAGGACAAAGGTCTTTTATTTTCCCCAAAGCACCTCGTAAACCTGTGAAGCCACCTCAGGGATATAACTCAGGCAAGGGTCATTAACCGAGGCTAGAATCATCAGAGGAAAGTTTCACACAGCATCAAAGTAAAAGTTCCCTTTACAGTGGGGAGACATGGCAGGCGCCAGCAGCCAGAGGACTCCCCACCTGGCCTCTGATCCCAGTCTCTGGATTAATGGAGACCAACGAGACCTGCCAAGTCAATGCAACGCTTAGAGCTGGGACTAGAGCCTAGGCCAGAAAAAGGAGTAGCCAGTGACCGTGGCACAGCGGTGGGTGGGCAGGAGAACGGTCCTGGTCTCAGGAAACATGAGGAGCTGAGCGTAGAGGCGAAGGGTCGCGCACTGCCGCTGACTCCCCAGGGTTCGGCCAAAGCAAACAGATCCATAGGGAGTAAGGGAGAGAGGCAGAGGGGTCGACTCACAACTGGTGAGTCTGAGAGTTCATCGCACTTTTCCCGCACTTCTCTGCTCATGGGACATTTTTCCAAGTAAAAGTCTGAGGAAACACGCACCCAGAATAAAATATCAGGAGTAGGAGCGTCTTAAAGTCCCTGCAGCCTGGTACCCTTTCTCGGAGGAGGAGCCTGGGAACAGTGGGCCTTGGCCTGTGGTCACACAGTGGGTGGCAGCTGAACCTGCCCCACTTGGTTTGAGTCCCAAGAGCAAGGAGGAAGCCACCTCTTCATGGCAGTCCCAGGCCTTCTCCTGCCCCCACGCTATACCCCCTGAGGCCACCCTACATTCCTGCAGGAGGTGAGCAGCCCCCAAGGAGTCTGGGAAGAAATCTACTCCTCCCTCTGCAAAGAAACTTGAACCTGCACTGCCCACCCCCGCTGAAGGGACACCTTGCCTTCCAAGCTGCAGGCAGGGGCAGGCAGGCAGGGAGCAGATGGAGACTCAGAGCCCTGACTGGCGTGGCTCAGCGTCGGCCTGGGAGCTACAGATCGCCTACTCAGTTCCCCCTCGGCACACATGCAGGCCTCGTCCCGGTTGTGCACTTTTGAGAAGCAACCAAGCCATGTTTTTCTCCCTCCCTTCCCTTCTTTCTAAAAAACAATCCTTAAAAAGAGGGAGGTTCAGAGAAAAGGGGTCTCACTCGGCTATTGCAAGTGGGTCCAAACCCCAGGAAGAAACCTGGAAGTTGAGGCCCAGATCAATAACTGAGGAAAATAAACGCCTCTGGGCCTGTCCCTCACCGGGGCTCGGGACAGCTGCAAGACAGGATTGCTGGGCCGGGGACCAAGCCAACTGGAGGGTGTGGTGGCAAGAGGTGTCCGGTGACAATGGGAGTCGTGACAGTCCAGAGCTCCTAAGCAACCGTCCTGACCACGTGGGCGCCCCAAGCACACCAAATCCATCCCCTGTTTTGGCTTCATTTTCAGCCTTTGTCCACTTCTGCACCAGGTGTGGCCCCCCAAGTTCCTGTGTGGCCATGGACGGGGTCGCACAGCTAAGCAGGAGCCAACGCCAGGGTGAGGCCAGACCTGGCGGGCAGGTCATTTTCAAGGGAAGTTTCCAGATATGACCCAGAGTGAAATCTCCTTGGGTGCTTTACTCAGTGAACTGTGTCAGTGAATTGAAGTGTAAACACAGGCAGGATTTACCACAGCAAGAGCAGTGTTGTGATGATGTTAAATTTCACATACAGAAACAATTATGAAGAAATTCACACAGATAAAGGAGAGAAATGGCCAGTTAATATGATCTTAAGAGAGGCAGTAATAGCCTGGCTGGTGGGGCTTAGTGGATTGAGCACGGGCTACGAAGCAAAGGGTCGCCAGTTCGATTCCCAGTCAAGGCACATGCCTAGGTTGCAGGCCAGGTCCCCAGTGGGGGGCAACATGAGAGGCAACCACACATTGATGTTTCTCTCCCTCTCTTTCTCTTTCCCTTCCCCTCTCTTTAAAAATAAAGAAATAAAATCTTAAAAAGAGAGAGAGAGGCAGGAATAGTATGCATAACTTTAGGGGAAAAACAATTTCTTTTTTTAGTTCACAAATAGATATAAGTTAACTGACAGTACAAGGCAGGAGAATAGATTCCATTCTAATTCTGATGGTTACATCCATGGTAACCATCAATCGCAGTGTAATAAGGACTGTGAGGAAAACCAGCAGTCATCGGGGGCCATGCGAAGGCTCCATGGAGAAGTGCCCCTGGCAGTGGCTGACCTAGACAGCAGCTGGCAATGGGAAGCTATGGTCAGGTGTGCTGAAGTCAAGCTTTCCGATTCGATTACTTCCTTTGAAATATTCCAACTGTGTGCCCTGGATGGCGTGGCTCAGTGGTTTGAGCATTGTCCTGCAAACTGAAAAGTCACTGGTTCGATTCCCCGTCAGGGCACATGCCTGGGTTGCAGGTTTGGTGACTGGTTGGGGCGCCTACAGAAGGCAACCGATCGATGTTTCTCACATCGATGATTCTCTCCCTCCCTTCCCCTCTCTCTGGAATTGATATTTTTTAAAGATTTCATTTACTTATTTTTAGAGAGTGGGGAAGGGAGTGGGAAAGAGGGAGAGAAACATAGATAGACGTGTGGTAGATATATCGTAAATAAATCAGTTGCCTCTCACATGCCCCCAACCAGGGACGTGGCCCGCAACCCAGGCATGTGCCCTGACTGGGAATCAAACCAGCAACGTTTTGGTTCACAGGCTGGCGCTCAAGCCACTGAGTCACACCAGATGGAATCAATTAAAACATTTTTTTTAATAGTGATCATGAAAACAAATAATACCTACTGACTTGCCGTCTCCTTTACCCTTGTATACTATGGAAGCAGATCCTTTGTACCTCCCTCCATGCTGTCCCCAGTTCCCTTTTAAAGCCAGCAGTCACTCCCCGCTTGCCTAAATCCTCCAGGACTTCTCACATTCCCCCACAGCCCATTCCATCTCCCCGACCCCAGGGGCCCCACACTGTCTCACCTGACCTCACATCACACCACTGTGGCCCCATCTCTGGCCATATCAGCCCCTCGGGCTTGGCTGAGCCTGTGCTGGTCCACCCCGTTCCCACTTCCAGGCTCTCCCAGCTCCTTCTGCCTGGCCAGCGTCCCGTTGCAGGAACACAGCACCCACTGCACCCACTGGTCAGAGTACCAGGAGCTCGTATTTGGACCCAAAACCATCATTCTAGGAGGGTAAGGCCAGAGAGTGCTTCCGGGGCCAACGTGGGCCTACGCAGAGGAGCTGTCCACTGTCTGTTAAATTCGCTCATTCCACAAGCATTTACAGAACACCTACTATAAGAAGGGGACTTCAAAGCCGAGTGGGGAGCCCATAGGTCACTGGGAGGGGGAGGCTGGGGCCAGACATCCCCCAGGGTACACGCAGGATGACTTCGCCTCACTAGTCAGTGCTAGGGCGACCACAGGGGCTGCCTGAATAGGCGCTCAGGGCAGGCCTTGCAGAGGAGAGAGCACGTGACGTGATACCCACACAATAAGCCAGGGTGGTCCCTAGGAAGTTGGGATAGTGCTCCAGGGAGGGAGAATGGCCTGTTCAAAGGCCTGGAGGTGGGACCGAGCTAAGCAGAGTCGGCACAGGAATGCCCCAGAGGCCCAGCCACGTGCTCAGCGGCACCATCTGGGGCCAGGCCAGACGGGCCCGCTCTTGCAAGCCCTGGAAGCTGCGGCGGTTTCCGGATTTTATTCTAGTTCGCAGCTGCGGGTGGGGGGCGCCATCTTCCTCCCTTCACCGTGGCAAACGGGGCCCAGAGGCGGCCAGCGTCGCGCCCGAGAACGCACAGCAGGCGGGAGCGCGCGTGCCGGCGCCCACTCAAAGTGCGCCCGGGAGCGGACGCGAACAGGGCGGGCCTGCGCGCGGCCCTCCGCCCCCGCGCCCGGACTGGGCCCCGCCGGGTCCCGCCCCCGTCGGAGGGTGACGCGGCCGCGGGGCGGGCCCTGGGCGCGGCGGCCCCTCTGTCTCGGCGGCGGCGGCGGAGCGAGCGCAGCGCGGCGCCACCATGGGGGCCCAGCTGAGCACGGTAGGCGGCGAGGGGCGCCGGGCGCGGGGCTTGGCGTCTCGGCGGACTGGCTGGCGTCCGGACCTCGGGCTCCCGCGTCGCCGACTGCGACCCGGCCGCGAGGGGCGGGGCGGCGGGGTCGGAACGCGGGGGCGCGGCACCCCACCCGGCCGCGCCCCGGGCCCGCGGCGCTCCACCCCGCCCCACCCCGGCCGGGGCGTGCCGTGGCCGCCGTGACTCACGCCCTGGCCTCTGTTGGGGGACCTGCTCCCTGCCCCGTGGGCGTGTGAGAGGCGAGCACCCGGGGGGGTGGCCCTGCCTGCCGCCCTCAGCCCCGCGGGTCCAGCGGATGGGGCGGAGGAGGGCGTGTGCCTGAATGAGAGAATGTCTGTGATCCAGAAGTTTGTGTGCGACTGAGTGTGACGGTGTGTGTGACTTGTGACTATGTGAATGTGACTTGTGAAAGTATGCCTGAGCAAGTGTGACTATGGAATGTGAACGTGAGCGTGTGATTGTGTGAATGTGAGTGCATGTTAGTGTGAGTGCACACGTGTGTGACACTGGCTATGTGAAGGGTGACTGGGTGCGGATTGCGAGTGCATGAGTGTGTGTGTGAGTGAGGGTGTGACTGAGATTGAATGTGTGCGACTGGCTGGTTGAGCAGGTGTGTGGGAGTGTGAATGTGGGTGGGTCCTCTGCATGTGTGAATGTGTGTGTGTCTGAGTGTTTGTAAATGTGCGAGTGAAAGAGTGTGTGTGTGCATGTGTGTGATGTCGCTAGATGGAAGGGATTTTGTGTGTCTTTTAGCAGCAGCCACCGCGGGCCCTTCTCCCGTCACCCCAGCAAAGCTTGCTGCTGGCCTGGCAGGTGAGGGGCCTGTGCTGTTGGCCGTTTTACAAATGAGGGACGTGGACCCAGACTTGGCCAGCGGCTTGTGGCGGAGCCTGAGTTTGTGGGGCTCCAAAGTCCACTGTGGCGCTGTCACTCTGGGGTTGGCCTAGGGCCTCCCTCCCTCCCACCAGACCCACCTCCTGTCTCGGATGTCTCAAAAGCCACTGTGGAGGAGGTGGGGGCTTGTGCTCCCCGTGGAGACTGTAGTCCGAGAGCAGCCCTGCCCAAGGTACTGGCACTGTGAGGAATGGCTCGGCACCTCCCCCGCCCCCTCCAGCCCAGGTGCCTTGGACTTGGAGGGTGCCTGCCTCCCTCCCTCCAACTCACCGAGGCTTCTTCAGGATGAGGCCAAATGGTGTTTGCTCAGGACTCGGGGACATTCAGACCAAGGGGCAGCCTTGCCCGGGGCAAACCTGTGCGCCGGCACCCCGTGTAAGGTCCTGACCAAGTTCCCAGAGTTTGCCGTCCCCTGGCCCCCACCCCTGTGGTGCTTTCTCACCTTCTAGCCGTTGCCGACCTGGTGGGATCCCGTACTGTTTCAGCGTGTGGCTGCCCTGCACATTGTCGGCCAAGGCCCTCTGGCAGCCGCCACGGGAGGGGCAGGGCCCTGTCTTGTGGTCAGGAGACCTCATCCGTCCAAGCTCTGGCGGGAACTGCCCCTTCCTCGTGGGCCCTGCTGGGACCCCCACTTGGCCCAGAACCCCCACAGCAGACCCCGGCCAGACTGCCTGGCACAGGGGCACCACACAGTCTGCAGGAGGCTGGCTTGGGCTGCTGCGCCAGGCACCTTATCTGGGATGTGCAGGTTCTGAAAGAGGCCTCCCCCCACACTGCAGAAGGGCCCGCCGAGGGGTTGGCACTTGAGTCTAGTCGGGGGAACGTTGGGAACGGTAGCTCCCCTGCCCGGCGCGTGGCGAGTGCTCAGTGGGCCCACCGCCACAGGTAGAGTTGAAGGCTGTTCCACTGGCCCTGGCAGCTCCGTGCCTCCTCTGGCCCCTGGGAAGCAGGGCTGGAGCTCCCCTGTAGAGGGCGGCTCTGCTGTCCACCTGCCCCTCCTCCTGGGTTCCCTTCTGCACTTGCAAGCTGGGAGCCACTGCCCCCCCCTTGCAGAACTTCCTCCACTCCCTCCCACTTCCTGAGATGGGAACCAGGAGGGAGGTGGCCACACACACCCCAGTGGGACAGCTGGCAAGCAGGCAGCAGGCAGGTAAGCTTCGGCACAGGGACCTTGGCATCCACTCTGCCTGAGTCAGGTGTATGGGGAGGGCCAGACCTCACCTGGGCAGAATGGATGCCAGGGTCCCAGTGGGGCATTCCGGGGGTGAGCAGCTGGGCAGGACGCCCTATGGCGGGGAGCAGGGCTACTCGGCACCCCATTTCCCGCTCCCTTCCTGTGTTATCTGAGGCGAGGAAAGGCAGGTTGTGGTGGTAGGGGCAGGGGGTTGGTTCCCGGATGGGACAGAGCCCCAGGCCAACAGCTGGGAGGCAGCCGTCTCCCAGACCCCCAGTGGCCGGGAGGGGTGGGGTGTGTGTACGTACATATGTTTACAGTACATAGACCTTGACCTCAGCCATCTGCCTCCTGCTTACTTCCCCCACTGCTTGTAGGGGTGGGGGGTGGTGCTGTGGACGGGGCGGGGGGCTCAGCTGTTCCTTCCCCAAATCATGGCAACAGCCTCCTCACCCCTTGCGAGTCTGATAAAGTCACCCCTCTGACTTTCTGGAGACCAAGCCTTCGCCCCTCCACTGCATCCCTTTCTCTGCCCAGGTCTGTCTCCCCCACTGGCTTGAGTTCCTCGGGGGTAGGGTCCGCCAGCCAGGGTCCCCCAAGTCCAGCACAGGCCCTGGCAGGTGTGCCCACGGGTGTTGGTGGCCTGAAGGACTGAGGGCCTTCCCTCAGCTGCCTCTCCAGATAGGAATTTGCGGGCGTACGAAGTCCTCCCCTGCTCTCTGCATGGCCGGGCAGCCCCGTGGGCACAGAGAGGCTGCGTGGATCAGGACTCTCTGCACGGACTCAAGCCAGATGCCTGGCCTCCAGCCCTGGCCCTTGGGATTGTTGCCCAAGCCTCGGTTTCCTCACCTGACACAGGGGTTGGAACAGCTCCGCCTCCCAGGCGGGAGGGTGACTGGCCCTGCGGAGTCCCCTGCTGTAGGGAGCGGGGACTGGAAGGACACTACCATTTGCCAGCTGCCCAGCAGTGGCCCCCGGTCCCACCACAGCTCGGGGAGGCGGCCTGCCCACAGGTGAGGGCACAGCCAGGAGGCCTGTGTTCCTGGGAGGGCTGCGGCATTTTAAGATAGGCAGGATGGGCCCTGCGTGCCCCGCCCTCGCCGGGGAAGGATCTGGCCTCTCGCCCTTGTTCCTGAAACTTCCAGACAAGAGTCAGAGAGAGACTGGGGGATGGGGCTTGTTGTCCCCTCACAAGTTTATCCACAAATAATAATTGAATGTCGCTGCCCTGAGCCCCGGGGACGCACTGGGGGTGAGACACACAGGTCTCCTAGACCTCTGGGGGTTCCGCCGCAGGGCCTGCTGCTGCGTGTTGGCTGTGACCACGCCTGGGGAGTTTGTGCCCAGGGCTGGCCTCCAGGGCGCACGAAGCTGGCGCCGGTGGTCCAGAAGGGCTGTGTGAGGGCCGAGGCCCGCGGTCAGGCCTGGCCTTCAGAGCTGGGGATGTACGCATCTTTCTCATGGCCGAGCATGTGCCACAGGCCAGCGTCTGTGGGCTTGGGGCAGGCAAGAAACGTGGGGTGAGCAACGGAAAATCAAGAACCAAAGCTGGGGATCCACCCTGGGTCTCCCTGAACCTCAGTTTCCCCATTTGTCAAGAGAAGAACACAGTTGGCCCGTCTCCCGTTACTGGGAGTCATGAGGAGATGCAAGCGAAGGTATTTGCAGACCGAGGCAAGCCACACCACGCCGAAGGGTCTTTTGTTAGTGAACTTGGCCTTGCACTTAAAGAGCTGTGCTGAGGGAAGAGTATACTCCTGGGAACACCAAACACTGCCCAGCTGGCTCTCAATGTCATTCAAGTTCGTTTCCAGGGCTCCCAACAATGGTGATTTCCTGTGAACGTAAGGTCACTCAGCTTTTTCCTAAACAGTTTTCCCGTGGTTGTGGCGGCTTATATTGACCTGCGAGGGGCTTAGAGCGGACTGGTCCTCACCCCCGGGAGGTTCACAGAGAGGGCGGAGGCTGTGGAAGCCTGCCGACCGAGGTGCCTGTCCCAGCAGAGTTGACGTTTGGGCTGGGCTCTGAGTGATGAAGAGGAGTTCGCTGGTTGGCTAAGGGAAGAGGAAGGGCGATCTGGTACTCAGCGGTCTGAGGCAAGAAGGGCCAGTGGCTGGTGGTGTGGCCATCAATTAGTAGGAGCTTTGAGTGTGGGCAGTGGGGGGCCCCGGGGGGGGTGGGCTGAGGAGCAGATGCAGCAGCCCGTTGGTTTGGGCAGCTGGGGCCTCCCTGTGGGAGGCAGTATATCAGGTTTTGGGGGGAGGGTTGGGGCACAGGGGGTTTGGGAAGAGCCCTTCTTTGTGCTCGAGAAGCCTGAGGTTGAATCCTGGCTCCACCCCGATTTGCTGCGTGACCACAGGCACATCACTCAGTCTCTCTGAGACACAGGGACAACATTGTCACTTGCCTTGAGTGTGGTCCTCTGAGGATTGGCTTCGGTGTGACCGGGGGCAAATTACTGATCCTTTCTGGGCCTCAGTTCCCTCACAGCGCCTACAGCCTGTGGCCTGTGAAGTGAGGATTATCCCATGATCCATACCTGGAACGTTGTCACCTTGGGGACCGGGCCACGTTTGCTCTGTGTGTGACCTTTCCCTGCCTCATTTCCTCCCCAGCCGTACAAGGGAGCATCCTCATGTACTTGAGGAAGTTGGGGACTGGAGCAGCAGCTGCTCTCCTGTAGTCCTGAGCTGGGGACAGGGCCGCCTGCCAGGGCCTTACGTGAGACCGGGTGGGGTGAAGCACCACACAGTACCCAGAACGTGGTAGGTGCTGGTTAAATGGGCAGGTGGCCCTGGGCAGGCTCCCAGCCTTCTCTTCAGACCCTTCAGTGACTGGCCAGGGGCCCCATGGGGCAAGGCCTCGGCTGCACCGGCCCGGGAGAGACGCACATTGTTCTGAGCCCGACAAAGGGCCTGTCACCTCAGCTGCAGCCGGGCAGCTCTGAACCGCTGTGCTGTTTGGGGGCTGGGGGCCGGGCCGGGCATGGATTCTGGCACCTCTGCCCTTCCTTCACTTGGGTATTCCAACTCCCCAGTGGTCGGGACCCTGTGAGGGTGGCAGAAAACACTCCTGCGTATGTACCCACAAGGCCCAGGTTATAGAGCTTACCTGGGCCACCCCCATCCCTTATCCCGGCTCCACCCACCCAGGAGGTGGGTGGTGTCACGCTCTCACCTTCCTCCTACTGAAGAGAACTCCCAGGCTCAGAGAGGCCTCTCTGGGTTGATAGAGAGTGTGGAAGGCTTCCAGGAAGGGGGTGGGGTGGGAGGGCCATAGGGCTTGGCCTTGAGAAGTGAAGGTCATCTCACCTAGCCCTCCATAGGGCAGGGGCCACTTCCACGTCTGTGTTCTGCAGAGTATGCTACCTCAAGAGCCCCACAAAGGAAGCAGAGAGGCCCCTGTGGAAGCAAGGAACTTAGCTGTAAGCTTCCTGGCAGCCAAGGCAAAAAGGGGAACTTGTAGGATTAGGATAAAAAGAATGCACACAGCCATTTGGTGAGAACTGAAGTCGAGGTTTTTTAGGAAGGGGGAATGAAGAGTGTGAAACAAGTTGAGAGCCACTGTTTTGTGGGAACATTTGGGTCTGCACCTCACTCTTTGATACGCCACCCCCCACTTTTTATTTTGAAAGAATTTCAAGCTTACAGTGAAGTTGCAAGAATAGATAAAGGGCTCTTCATCCGAATGTGCCCAATGCTGACACTGACTGTGTGTGTTTTATTGTGTGTGTATTTTTTAACTATTTGAGAGTGTCATAGATAGGATGGCCCTTTGCCCCTAAATACTTCAATGTCTTTCCCTTAAGAACAAGGACATCCTTTTGCCACAGGGCAACGAGCAAATCATGGAAGTAACATGGACACGGTATCAGTGTCTGGTCATGGGCCCGAGGTCACATTTCACCATGGTCTCCGTATTGCCCTTCAAAACTGCACCCCCCCCCCCACCTCAGGCCAAGATCTAACCCAAAACCACACCTGGCGTTCAGTGTTAGTTTCCGAGCACTGCCTGAAAACTGTCGCAAACGAGGTGGCACAGAACCACAGGAATTTATCCCCTCACCGTTCTGCGGGCCAGAGTCTGAAATCCGTGCGTGGGCAGGGCTGCGCTCTCTGGGGGGTCGACGGGCACCCTTCCTGCCCCCTCCCGCTTCCCCTGTGGCTTGTTTTAGGAAACCTCAAAGCACCCCTTAGGGTCTGTTTGAGACTGAGCTGTGGAAGGCAGGGCGTGGCAAGGAGGAGCCTCTGGGGCCACCTGAGGCTGAGCATGGGCCTGTTGCGTCGTTGCAGGAGGCCTCGGGCCTGCGGCGGGTCCCTCACTTCTCCCAACTTTTCCCTCATCTGTAAAATGCTGGTGATGCCAGTCGGGCCTTCGCAGGGCTGTTGTGTTAACGCCTGGGCGTGGTGCAGAGCGGTGACCTCGCAGTGCTTTGAGACCCCCACAGATCGCCGGGTCCAGTTCTGCTCCCAGAGGGGAAGGGACTTGCCCAGGGTCGCACGGCCAGCCGGGAGCCCAGCTCAGTGCCTTCGGCGCCCCTCCCAGCTGAAGGCAGGACCCCAGGGCTCAGGGGTCTGCTGGGGAGCACAGGTACACAGCCCTCAAGAATAAGCACAGTTACCTGGGCACGTGACCAAGCTCTCCGGCAGCCGAGGTGGAAGGGACACGCACTGTCACGGGCTCTCCTTGCCCTTTCCTCGGGGAAGGGGGGCTTTTCCGAGGACCCCGTTAGGTACTGATGGGCTGCACGAGTCCGGGCTCTGTAGCCTCTCCCCGCGGGCACCAGAACGCGTGCCGGGGTCCCTAGAGGAGGGCGGTGAGAAGGGGGGTTCCCGACAGAGGGGACAGCGGGACAGAGGCACGAAGTGTGAACCAGGTTGTGTGTCGGAGGGAAGGGCAGGTGACAGGCCCGTCCCCATGCCCATGCCGACCTGGTGGGGCTGTCCCTGTCGTTTCAGTTGGGCAGCGTGGTCCTCTCCCCAGTCTGGTTCCTCTACAGCCTGCTCATGAAGCTGTTCCAGCGCTCCACCCCGGCCATCACCCTCGAGAGCCCGGACATCAAGTACCCGCTGCGGCTCATTGACAAGGAGGTGAGTGCCGGGCCGCGGGGGTCGCAGGGTGGAGACCCCCAGGGCACCTCTTTCCTTGCCAGCATCACAGCCTTTCCCAGGACGCCTCCAAAGTGCTCAGGACACGGCCCCTCTGAGGCAGGTCCTATTATCTGCCCCTTTAACAGATGGGGAAAACAAGGTGATGTCTGTTTCTATGGCGACCAGTAAGTAGCAGAGAGATTTGAACCCCGGTCTCTGACCACAGAGCATGTTCTCTGAACCACACTCACTATCCCACAGAAGGTCCGATGCGGAGGGACCCCCTCAGGGACCCACACGCCTCTTTAACAGATGGGAAAACAGAGGGTGTGAGAGGAAGAGTGCCGTTTAGGTCACACTATAAGGTAAAGGGAGAGCCAGGGCCCCGGACTCAGGCCTCCCAGGGGTCTCCGGGGCTTCAAATCCCACCGCCCCTTCCCTGAAGGCAAGGACTCCTCCCTTCCTCCCCCGCCCCCAGGGACCCCTACTCAGGGCCTGGTGCTTGTTGCCTCTGTGTGGTCCCCATCTCTCAGTGTGGCTCCGTCTGCTCCTGCCGCCTTGTGTGACGTCGCCCTTGTCAACCTTCTGGTCCTGATTAAACACTGCCCCTCCCTCCTTCGCCCTGTGCCGCTGACTCTCCCCTATCGAAGCCCCTCCCTGGTGCTATTTCTGGTCACTGCAGCTACCCCAGGAAGGTGTTACAGGGGAAACTGAGTCATGGGGCACAGAAAGCCCTGGGCTCCACCCGAGTCTCAAGTCTCCCGGGCACAGAGCTGGGGCTTCCGCAGCCGATGGATTGTGTCTGCACTTGTACCAGCAGTTCATAGAGGGGTTAAAACCAGAGACCGGCACCAAAAAAAAAAGTCAGATATGTTTTATACACATTTTTTTCTTACTGAGATGAAATCATAAGTTGTTTTTTTTTTTAAGAGTTTGCTTACTCATTTTTAGAGAGAGGGGAAGGGAGGTAGAAAGAGAGGAAGAGAAACATCGATTGGTTACCTCTTGCTGCCCCCCAACTGGGGACCTGGCCCTGGCCCGCAACCCAGGCGTGCAGCCTGACCAGGAATCAAACTGGCAACCTTTCACTTTGTGGGACAACACCCAACCCGCTGAGCCACGCTGGTCAGAGCCGCCTTTTGATACCGTTGCTGGGCCTCGCCAGGGGCCTGGCCCTGGGAAGGGCCTCCGCCGCCTGCCCTTCTCTCTGAGCGGGAGGGGACCAGGTGATCGCAAGGTCCCTGAATTACTGAGCGTCTTCCGCTCAGACCGTCATGGTGGCAGCCTCCTGGGTGGCAGCCCAGGCTGAGCCGGCCCAGTCCGGCCTCCTGGCCCTGCGAGTGGCTGTCCCGCACGGTGACCATCAGTGTCTTTCCCTCATCTCTGTTTTCCCTCCAAAAATCGCCTGGCTTGTGGGTTCCTGACCTTGAACCCCAGGACTGGTCGATAATTCTGGAACCTGCTCCCAGCAGCCTTTGGGCTCTGTTGCCCGGAGTGCAAAGGCTTCCGGGGGAAGCACCTCAGGCCTGGGCTGCTGGTCAGAGAGGCCCGCCGGCCACCACCAAGCCCCTTGTCCGAGTGGTGGCCGCATGCCATCTTTCCCGAGGTGCAGCCCACCTGCCTCTGCTCACACCCTGCAGCGATGCTCAGAGTGACACTCTGTGCCTTTGGAGACGTCTGTGTCCCCAACCCCTCCTGAGTGAGAACACTCTGCGCGGACTGTGCCGTGTCACCGAGCCTTGTGTGAACATGTACTGGACACTCACCTGCCTTCCCAGCTGCCCTTCCACCCCATCCCCCTGGCCACACCAGGTGCAGGGGAGACCCCAGCCGCCTGCTGGAGCCCCCGTCAGGAGTCAGGGTGCCGGGTTCAGTTCCCAGCTCTGCCCACAGCTTGTCTGGCCTCAGTTTAAGACTACCTGGGATGGCAGGGGAGGGTTTCTGGGGCTTTAGTCCTGGCTTCTTCTTCTTCAGCAGCCTCTGCCCCAGCCTCGGAGGGGAAATGGTTGCTGCCTTCCCGCCAATGCACCTGGGCAGCGAGGCTGCCCTGCCTCCTGCCCTCTGCCACCAGCCACCGCCACTGCCGCCGCCGCCCCAGTGCTTGGGTGGTTCTGAGTAGTGGTTTCTAGAACCCCTCTCTGGAGCGTAGGCCTGGGCACGTGCGGCCTTGTCTCAGCTCCGCCCCGAGTTTGCCAGTCCAGTCCCTGAGCTCTTCCTGCCACCTCAGAACACAGCTCAGGCTGGTGGCAGATGTGGATCCCTCCCTCCTGCCCCTGGAATTTTCTGGGCCATCTGGCAGCCTCCCTTCAGGATCCTGAGCTCTCTTCCCACTCTGACAGTCTGGCTGTGTGGTCCTAGGCGGGTCACTGCCCTTCCGTGGACCAGCGAGGACAGAGGCCCACCCCACGTGAGCCTGACCTCCGTGTCCTCGCACACATGGGTGCAGGCTGTGTGTCCACATGTGACAGCATCAGTGTCACTTCTCTCAATGACTCGGGGGCACTGGGGAGGGTGGGGGCTCCGAGGTCTGGTGGCCCCTCTGCCCTGGGTGCCATCCACTAGCTCGGGCCTTTTGGCAGGTCATCAACCATGACACCCGGCGGTTCCGCTTTGCCCTGCCGTCACCACAGCACATTCTGGGCCTCCCTGTTGGTGAGTGTGGCCCCGGCCCAGCCCGAACGGAGGTGGGTGCTAGTCAGAGAGGTGGACACTTAGCACTTCAACTAGGGAGAGCAGGGAGGGCTTCAAGGAGGAGGTGACAGCTGCTGTGGGCCTTCAAGGGTAAGTGTCAGAATGGGAGAGGAAATGCCCCAGTGTCCCTGGTGGTGGCAGGAAGCTGGGACCTGATGGGAATCCCTGAGGGGGCAGTGCGAGCTGAGTCAGGGCAGGCTCAGAATGCTGGGTGGGTGCAGGACAGTGGATGGACAGGGCCAGTGGCCCCTACAGGGATAGTTCCTGACCCAGGGTTCCCTCTCCCCGTCCTGCAGGCCAGCACATCTACCTCTCGGCTCGAATTGATGGAAACCTGGTCATCCGGCCCTACACGCCCGTTTCCAGTGACGACGACAAGGGCTTCGTGGACCTGGTCATCAAGGTGAGGTGCTGGGGCCGCGACCACTCAGGAACAGGTATGAGGATGACCACGTTTCCCAAAGGCCTGGTACATCCTGGGCCTGGTGTCTCAGTGAATAACCAGTTGTACTTTGTCAGCAACAGCCATATGGGGCCTCGGCAGAGGGCAGCGGCTGGGGCGCGGAGTCCCCATCCTAACCCCACTGTGTGGGCCCCCAGGGGCCCCTTGCTGGCCATTCATGGGTGGCAGGACAGAGGCAGAGCCCCCACTCAGTCCTGGGGTGGGCACTGGGTCTGTGAGAGCAGGAAGGGAGCTTGGCCCATGAGTCCTGGCTCTGGCCTGGGTCCCTGCCCAGCTTAGTGTCATTTAGATCCCTTGTGGGGTGCCCAGGCCTGGTCGTGGGACCCTGTCCTCAGCTGGAGTGCCGACAGTGAACATGTGGTCCCACGGAGATCAGTGGTGGCTCCTGGGGACAGGCATGTGGTACTGAGCGCCTGGAACAGCACCAGACGGGGGGCAGGGGCGGGTGGTGAGAGCTGCTCCCTGAGCGGGCAGCAGGGAGGCGAGGGCTGGAGGCTGAGGAGGCCGCGCCGGGTGAAGAGGGAGAAGAGGACGCTGCAGGTGCAAAGGCCCTGAGATCAGCAGGAAGCCCAAGGACTAAAAGCAGCCAAAGGGCGGTGGGTCAAAGTCGGGGTAGGTCAGCGGGGCCAGGCAGGACCTCGGAGGCCCTGGTAGAGTTTGGGGCTCCGTCCAGAAGCAAAGGGAAGGTGGTGAGGGTTCAGGCATCCACCCTCATGGACATGACTCGGCTGGGTGTGGAGGTGTTGGGGAGATTCAAGTAGAGGGTAAAAAGCTCACAACGACCAGGCCTCTCCTGGCTGGGAGACCTCACTCGGCCCTGGATAAAGGCCAGAGTCCCGGCCTGGCACACAGTGCGCTCTGACTGCCCTTCCTCTCCCTGCGCTCCCTCCCGCCTCCCCCCTCCACACAGACACATCCCCGGGCTGTAGCCAGATGGAGCTGCTCTCCCTCCCCTGACCCGCAGCTCTTTCAGGCCTCCTGGCCGTCGCACACCCGGTCCCTCCCCCGCCGTCTTTGCCCTTCTCTGCCCGCCATACCTACCTGCCCTTCCAACCCCAGTGAAAATGCCCCCCGGGGGCCTTCCCAGCCCTGGGCTGGGTGAGCTGCTCCTCCTCTGTCTCCCTATCTCTTTCTCCCAGGGATGTAGCACTTCCTTCTTTCCAAAGCTGAAATCCCCAAGGGCACAGGGCAGGAAGTCGTTCTAAGGCTGATGTTTCTGTGACAGCACAGAGTGGGAAGAACTGAACGTCCACCGGGAGGGCGTGGCTGAGCCCACTTCCCGGAGCCTTTAGCTTTGTTGTGCTGACTGCCACGGGCATCTCCCAGCTGGCAGGAGTCACAAGGGTTCTTGGTGGAACGTTGATACATCTAATCAAGCCATGGGGTCGGGTGCCTTGTGTGCATCAGGCTGATACTTTGTGTTCCAAGAACACATTAGAGGGAGGGCAGACTCCTGGGGGACGGGGTACGGACGGGTAAGTTACGACGGTGCCCTGTGTGCGAAGGCCACACACAGGCTGCAGAAGAGCCCCTAAGGGTCACTTCCCATTGCGGCCCAGAGCTCACCCCGGCAGCCCTGGGAACGGGGGACTGAGGGCTGTGGGTGTGTCTTGCAGGTTTACTTCAAAGACACCCACCCCAAGTTTCCCGCTGGAGGGAAGATGTCTCAGTACCTGGAAAGCATGAAGATTGGAGACACCATTGAGTTCCGGGGCCCGAACGGGCTGCTGGTCTACCAGGGCAAAGGTGAATCGGGTTGGAAACCCCTGAGGACTTGGCAGGCCCGTGAATGCTGGGTGCAGGGCCTGATGCTGCTGCCGTCTGCATGGGTGGCCCTCACTGGGCGAGCTGTCTCCTCTGGGGCCTCAGTTTCCCCAGCTGTATAGGGGATAAATTGGCTGGTGCAGGGATTGCAGACTGGCCGCTGTTGGGGGGCATGTCCGGCCCACAGACCAGCCTCCTTTGGCTGAAAATCAGTGGAAGGAAGGGTTGCACTGAAAGCCTCCGCACCGCGCCCCATTCTGTGTTCCTCTGGCATTTAAGTCAGTCCTGGTATCCCACCACCCTCTCCCTCACCCTAACTGGTGGGGCTTGTGTGGTGGCCGCCTGCACCCCCTGGACCCCTAAGTGAGGCAGGCTCTCCAGCCCATCCAACCCCCAAACACAGGGCCTTACCCCTCCTCCTTTCCCCAGGAAAGTTTGCCATCCGTCCAGACAAGAAATCCAACCCGGCCATCAAGACGGTGAAGTGTGTGGGCATGATCGCAGGAGGGACAGGTGTGTAGACCTAGAGTCCCTCTCAGAGTCCCCAGCGGGGGGAGGGGGCCAGGGCATTGGACGGGGCACAGATATGAGCGGCTGTGAGCTGCCCGAGGCAGGGACCCTGGGCCTGTTGTCCCGGCACCTCCCCCGGGCGCTGGCCTGGCACCTGCTGTGAGTGCACAGCAGGGACTCACTCGGCCTGGGGGGCTGCCGTTTGCAGGCATCACTCCGATGCTGCAGGTGATCCGCGCCATCATGAAGGACCCAGACGACCACACCGTGTGCCACCTGCTCTTTGCCAACCAGGTCAGTGGGCTTTCGTGAGACATGCAGACCCAGCTCCCACTGAGAGGGGGTGTGGGGCCTGGCGAGGTGTTTGGGGGTCCGTGCTGCTCTGTGGGGACACTCAGGACCGCTGATGTGTGGAGGGTGCGCTGAGTGTGATGGGCACAGGTGGCCTCTGCAGCAGCGGGTGGGGCGGGCTTTTCGGTGTGGAGCCCAGTGTCTGACGTCACACCGGGGGTGGAGAGGACCCGGGCACCTGAGATCTGCTCCCTTGGCTGCTTCCTGCGAACCTCAGAGCTCCCTCCGCGAACAGCTCAGAGCTCACCAGTGAAGTGGGCAAAAGCCGGCCTGGGCTGAGGCAGTTCTCACAGGTGGGGTGCCGAGAGCCCCTCTGCATGAGGATCCTGGGCCGGGGCTGTTGGGGCACCGTTTTCTTGGTCTCACTCCTGAGTGCATGTCCTCCTCCCCACACCTGCTGCCTGCCTTCCCTAGCCTGCTGTGTGGCCTTGGACGAGTCCCTTTCCCTCTCTGGGCTTTAAGCCCTCAGCTGGAATGAGCAAGGTCATCCATCACAGGTCTTTCTTGGTTCAATGTCTCATGACCCATTATGTGGATTTTTATAAAGTGACGTCCCTTCAGGGGAGGCCAAGATGAGACATTCCTGGCCTACAGTGTTGGGGCCATACCCCAGTCCCTGTGCCTCTCAGATACGGTTCACCTGGCCCCGGCTGTGCACCGTCCATCTGTGAGGACACTGAGCCCGGAGGGACAGGCTTGCCTGAGGTCCTCGGACTTGTGCACAGCTACAGAAAATTGCCCTGTGGCCACCAAGGCAGCCTTCCCGAGGCTCAGGGACGGATGAAAAGGGCCAGAAATCCCCAGCTGCCGGCGGGGCAGGAGGGCCGGCAGCAGCTGGACACGTCCGTGCAGGTTAGTCTCTGTGGAGGCCGTCGCCCTCTGTCGCCTCCACAGGGCCGGGCGTCGCCCCACTTCCGTCAGCTCTGGACACGGCGGCCCGGAGGGGGGCTCAGCCGCGCATGTCACAGGACGTGGTGGAACCAGGACTCGAATCAGAGCGTTTTTATGAAAAATAACTGCATGTTTTAGAGAACGTTGTTTTGTTTTACATTTTTGGGAGCCTTGACCATGGCTGGCTTAGCGGAGCCGCCGGACTCCGTGTCTGTGTCTGCATCCCCTCGGTGCGGTGGCTCAGGTTGCATTGCCTCGGGACGCTCCACCGGCCCTCCTGGGGGCAAGAGTGAAAAGTGCCAACGAAGTCCTGGTGTTACATGAAAATCGTTTGGACCGCAGGGGCCCTCTGAAGGGTCCCCAGGACCCGTTGCCCCAGGCCGTCCCTGTCGAGCCTCACCCTGAAGGGAACGCGTAAAGGAGAGGTGAGAGCAGCCAGGCAGTTCTAGGGCAGAGACCGGTGACCTGAAGATGTCGGTTCCTGAAAAAGTAATACGTTCCCGGTGGGGTGTTTTCCCCCATTCATATGACGAAACAACGCAGAATCGTCTGGAAGACAACATAGACATGCACGCCTGAGAACGTTTTGGAAGAGGAATAACAAGGAAGAACTTAGTACCCTAGATGTTAGAGCGTACTGAGAAAGCATCAGTGATAAAAACGTGGTTCTACAGCCACACGTGAGACGTGGGCTTCCTGGACCTGCTGCATTCTGGGTAACACAATAAAAGTCTAGACTGTGCTGGAACATGCTAGAACATGTGGCTATTCACATTGAAAGTCATCAAGATTGAGATTAAAAACTCACTTTCAGAGTCTTACTGGCCACCTCGCATGGGTTCCGCAGCCACATGTGGCCAGTGGTGACTGCATTGGATGGCATAGGTCTAGAATATTCGCATCACCGCAGAAAGTTCTGTGGGACTCGTCTGACCCAGAGACGGGCCTGAGTACGTAGGAGGCTTTCCATGTGATGCGGGGGACACCGCGAACCCCAGGAGAGACGGACGTGGGTGCGGGGCGTTCCTTTGGCAGCACACCCGCTAAAACTGGAGCGATACAGAAATCAGCGTGGCCCCTGCGCAAGGGTGGCATGCACATTCCCGAAGTGTTCCGTGGTTTTCTGCCGAAGTTACGGTCCCGTGAGAGATTTCGAGGACATGAGGAAGCCGGTGTCTGTCCGAGGGCAAAGTGATCTTGGAATGTAAAGAATTTCTTTGGGGTGAATTCCATGGAAGTTTGTCATTGACCTGTGTTCCTGAACTATGAAACATGCATATTTGAGCTAAGGAGTAGTTTTTCTCGATAAGTAAACAAGTAAGAAATACAAAAGAAAAAAGAAAGAAAATGGGTGTTGGGTTAGTTGCTATGCATTTAGAAAGAACTAAATAGATTCCTGCTTTGCCTTACAGTAAAATGAAGTTTAGGTTAAAGATGTACATGTAAAAAAAACCTAAAACTGAAACTTTAAAATTAGCGCTTGAGCATTTTCACGAGTGGTGTTGAATGAATGGATGAATGGATGACCGAAGACGGCCAGTGTAAGCCGGACGTCTGTCCGTGGAGAGTCCGCGCAGGGAAAGGCTGATGGAGCAAGTCCTCTGCTGGAAAATTAAAAACATATCAGTGTTTTTTTCCTGGCTGGTGTGGCTCGGTTGGTTGGAGTGTCGTCCCAAAACCAAAAGGTTGCAGGTTCGATTCCCAGTCAAGGCACACACCTAGGTTGTGGGCTCGACCCTCGGTCTGGGTTCGTGTGATCCCTGGTCTGGGCACGCACGAGGGGCAGCCAATGGATGCCCCTCTCTCACGTCGGTGTTTCTCTTTCCCTTCCTCTTTTTCTAAAAGCGATGAAAAAAATGTCCTCGGCTGAAGATAAAAACAGACACACACATGTGTTTTTATATGAGAGGGGAACATGCAGGGTAGAAAGATAAATAAACAAGAACAAAACATAAATGCATCACCACTAAAAAATAATAGCCTTCATATTAAGAGGTTTATAAACTAGTAAGAAAAGATATGACTAGACCAGTGACAAACTTATTTATTAATAATAAAAAAAACAGTATGAGACCGACTTCTCATCAGTCTGATTGGTGTAGATTGAACAGTTATTACCCAGTGTGGACAGAGGTATCGGAAGATAAGCGATCTCTATCATCTCCCCTGGGGTGCCCAGGAAAGTTTCCTGGAGGAGAGGACAGTGGACTGAACTCTATAGGGCTCTGTGGCTGCCCGCTGTCCGTTATTCCCTAATTTATGCATATACAACCTGGAGGCTCGTCCGAAGGATGAGGGTGGCGAAGCTTCCTTCTTTTAAGTGAGCCACTCATTTTAAGTATCATAACCACCCCCTATGGACCATCCCGATGAATATTTTGGCAGATTTTCCTTCCAGTCTCCTTCCTCTGAGACGGAGTTCAGTGCTCCCACCTTCAGTTTTGTTTCCCACTTTCTCGACTCGCCCCCCACCCCCGCCCCATCGTGCACGTTGCCCCATGACATTAAAAACCACTTGCAAACTGCATTTGGAGCAAACATCTTCCCCCACAGCCTGATGCGCTCCTGAGGCGGGATGAGAAGGGGGTGAGTGTTTTTAGGAGTCCGGTGCACTAAGCCAGACTGCTTTTCTGGAGCCTTGCCGAGTGTGTGACCCACAGGTGGGCGCTGAGTGTCTCCTAAGGCAGTCCCTGCCACCACCCCTCCTGACCACTGGACTTGCCCCCCCCGCACAGACTGAGAAGGACATCCTGCTGCGGCCCGAGCTGGAGGAGCTGAGGAACGAGCATTCTGCACGCTTCAAGCTCTGGTACACGGTAGACAAAGCGCCGGAAGGTGAGCGATGGGAGCCCCCGATGGGCCGGACGGGCTGGGGTGGGGGCGCTGACCCACGGCTCCCCTGTGCTGAGTCCTCCACAGTGTGGAGCCTTCTGCTCACATGGTGTCCTGAGGTGCACACTCTCACCGTGGCCCCGTGAGGGGGTCGTGGTGTGATGCCACCTCACAGATGCGCAAAGAAGGATCAGAGGAGGGGAAGAAGTGCCCCACATCACTCGGCTAGAGAACACCAGAAACAGGGCTTGGACTCAATTCGCCTGCTCCTCCTCCGGAGCCGAGGCCTTCCCCTGGCTGCGCTGCCCCCTGCTGGACAAAGGAGGCTGGCCTTCCCTGCTCTGGCGGGGGCTCCCTGTGGCCCAGTCTCCAGGGCCATTGCTGGGGTCCGGGCTGACTATTCCCACTGTGTGTACCCTGTTAGGCACTTTGCTCCCATTTTCTCTTCCGTCATCTGCCCGGGCCAGCGGGGGATGGGGCTGGGGCGGGCTGGACTGATTTACGGTCCTGCCTGTCCGGGTGTTAAGCTCTTTGCCAAGGTCACACAGTTGGTTGTGGAGGAATGAGAACCACGTAGGAGGCAGTGCATGGGGTTATCCCCAATGACACAGGCTTGCCCTGTAGGAGCTAAATCTCTTCATTCTCCTGCCTTAGGTGGGTGTAGATGCAAAGCAATATCTTTGCTGGGAGAAAAGCAGCAGGTCAGGCTTCTTGGTACACAGTGCCCGTGATGTTTGCTTCGGGGTTGGTTGACAGTAGGGAGTGGTGGGAAGTGTGGCAAGCTGGCGTGCACCTGGCTGTCCGGAGGGGCAGCCCCTCTCAGCTGCAGGCAGTTGGCTCCACAGGACCTCAGTTCTGTAGCCCAGGCCTTCCCACTTTTTTAGGGGAAGCTGAGTCTGCATTTTCATGGGAAGTTTCTAAATGTTAGAAATGACATTTTCTTTTTTAAATTAAGAAAAAAGATTTTATTTATTTTTAGAGAAAGGGGAAGGGAATGGGAAAGGGAGAGAAACATTAATGTGTGGTTGCTTCTCATGGGCCCCCTACTGGGGACCTGATCTGCAACCCAGGCCTGTGCCCTGACTGGGAATTGAACTGGTGACCCTTTGGTTCTCAGGCCGGCACTCAGTCCACTGAGCTACACCAGCCAGGGCAGAAATGACATTTTTGAAGTACCCACATAGGTGCCAGTTTGCTCTCTCGTTCAGGGTCTGTCACGCTGTGCGTGCTTGGTGTCTACTCCTCACACAGCCACGTGGTTCCCGGGAGGCAGCCACGGTGGGGGGAACACGCCACCCACTGCTGCTCCCAGAGATGAACAGATGGGCTCTGGGGGCTGGTACCCATCTCATGAGCTAGGTGATCTGGGCCCATCTCAAAGAGGAGACTCCTTCCTGGGGGGTCAGTCATGTCCTGGGCCTCCTGGCCGAGAGCCAGACCTGGGCTTGGATGGATGGGCAGACCTGACAGCCGTATCTAGAGACTTCCGGCTGGACAGGCCGTCCTTGGCCAGCCCATCTGAGCTGTGTGTGTGCGCCGAGCCAGCCAGGCCCCGTGGGCTGATGTTCAAGCAGGATGGACAGGAAACAGTTTTCTTCATCAGAGCAAGGGAGCAGGCGGCCAGCGAGACCCAGAGATGACACAGTGGAGTCGGGCAGGGGGCACAGGTTCTGGGAGTTGAATTGGAACTGCTCTTCTTCTAGTAAAGAAAGGAACATTTATCTTGTACTCAGGTCTCAAGCAAAAGCGAGAGAAAGAAGGGTAGTTGAGCTCTGTTCTGGCTGCCGGTTCTGATAGTGTGGTAGGTAGGCTGTTAGCCACGGACCAGCCTTGCCTGGTGCCAGCGGAAGGCCCTGTCCACAGGAAGAGGGGCCGATGCTGACCCCTGCTGGTGTCACATGGCAATGCCATGACCAAAGTGGCCACCTCCTAGGGACTGTTTTAATAGTAATACCAGTTACAGGCCAAGGGAGGTACCGTGCGTTTCCTCCTATCATTTTACACTTACGGTTATTGTTACCCTGACCCACATTTCAAGAGCAGTTAAGGTATTGCTGTAACATGGGGTATAAGCTGGACTTCTAGAGGTTGAGAGAGAAAATGGTAACTGGCCTGCCTGGCTGTCGTGGCGCTAAGCGAAGGAGCGGGAGGGGGCCGGCTCACACGGCACGCAGCTGACTTACGCTCCCCACACAGAGCCGCCTTCGGTACACATATAAAGAAAAATACACTAGCTTTAAAAATCCTTGTAAAACTGAGGCGTGTCTTACAGACCTGCCCATTTCATACATTAGCAAATACGGTTTCACTCCATGCAGTTTTTTACAGAGTCCCTTTGGCTCTCTTGTGGCCCCGCTATAAAAATGTTACGTGTCCGTGCCCTCCCGCATTCCAGATGGATTTTAGGCAGCTTCACGAGGCTCAGTGAGTGAGTCACAGTGGTACAAATAGAAAGTGGGAGTGAGAGGAAAACAAGGGCAGGGCCATGAAATGGAATCAGAAATGAGGTTTGTACAAAAGCATGGGCTGCGGTGCACACTTGCTGCTGGTGGGCCAGGCATGTTATTCTGAGCTCCCCAGCGGCCGAAGTGAAAAGGGAGGTGTGGTCAGTTACTGAGATCAGTGTCCATGAGACACAGAATGCTCCGCTGTTCAGCATTCCATTGCCAAGACTAGCTGGGACTGTCTTGGCCCCTCCCAAGGCACCCCCATAGAGCAGCCAGAGTGTGGTGCTGAGAGTGGTGTCCCTCTAGGCAAGATGCCTCGGTCACCTCCTCCTGACCTTGGGCTTACAGAGCTGTGTTTCTGTTGATGTCAAGGACTTTAGCGAAAAACAGAGACAAGCCAGATAAGCAGGTGTTCAGGGCTGGAGGGACTTGGAGGACAAGGCCATCCCCGGCCTCATCCCGTCCTGGCAGAGCACTAGGCCCCTCTGAGACAGGCAGTATCCCTTCGTCTCTTCTCCGCCCCTCCCATCTGCCGCCCACACTCCTGCTCGGTCCTGCCCTCTGGACCTCCACCTGCTGCCTCTCCCGTTATCCCCATTGCCCCTCCGCCCCGCCGGAGCCAAGCTAGAGGATCTGCCTGGGTTGCCGCTCCACCCACTGGCCAGCGCTCAGGGGCTGGCCTGGGGTCGGGCACCCACAGTGGGATCAGGAGGTGGCCGGCGGAGGCTCCTCCTGGTCAGTGGGGAGGCCGCATGCCGCCGATGGTGGGCATCCTCTGGTCCCTCCATTCGTCTGCTCCGGGGCTGAGCTGTTCAGCACAGGGGCCATTTGAGAGGACCGTGGCTGCATGGCCAGCACGCGCCCTCAGTCCCCAAGTAGTTTTTGTCCCACTGAACATTGAAAAGCCACAAAGGAAGGCGAGCTGCATGCGGGGTCCCCTCCTCACTCATCCAAAAGAAGAGACGACTTGGAAGAAGGCGGGAGACCTCCTCTCACCAGACCTTATAACCCTGTGTGGCAGGCAGGGTGGCACTGTGAGGACAGATGTGGAAACCGAGGCACAGAGGGGTCGTTTGCCCGGCAGATTGGAAGCCGGAGCTAAAAAGGAGAGGTGGGCGTCTGGAACACTCTTCCTGTCTTGTGCCCCCGACACGGCCCCCAATTGTCAGAGCCCCGCAGGCCTCCCATCCCCATTAATCCACTGTGGACCCGGGCCGGGTGGTCCCCCCGGGAGCAGCCCCAGCACACGTCAGGTCCTGAGGGTCCGTGTTGGACTAGAGCCCCTGCCAGCCTTACCGTGGGCACTGTCAGTTGCTGGGAAGAAGGAAAGAAGGTTCCAGATTTTGGGTGAAACCTGAAGACACACTGTGTGTGCGCATGTGCGAGACAGGGAGGCAAGCTGGACCAGGAGGGAGCCGGTGCCGCTGCTGCATCTGGACCTTTGGTTTGTGTCTGGGTCTTGCCATGTTCAGGCTCATCGGCTGCTTGTTTGGGATCATTTCTTCCTTCGTTATTAATTGAGCAAGTGCTGTGTACTGGGCTCTCTGGGCGCTGGGAACACAGCCATGACCCAGACAGCGCTCCTCATAGGCCGACACCGCTGGGGTCAAGAGTCGGACAGTGAGGGTGTGGGAGAGGCGTCAGTAGGGAATGTCACCCTGACCAGCCTGGGGCTGGACGCTGGCTTGGGGATGGACATCTGGAACCTGGAGTTCACATCCTAGCCGAGTGCATGCCTCGTTGAGTGACCTTGGACAACTCAGTTCTGGGTCCTCTGGGCCTTAGTTTCCACCTCTGTAAAATGGGATCATCAACCCTCTCCCTGCCCACCCACAAGGCGGTTCTGAGGGCCACTTGCAAGGCCATATGGAAACTGTGAAGGGCTGCATTTGGGTCATGAGCAAGCCAGGCCAGGCCAGGGCATCAGGGAGGGTTTGCTCGGATTAACTTCATTCTTTGAAGATTGTTGAAAGGAGGGAGACATTCGCACACGAGAGGCGCATCGGCTGGAGGAGGGTGTCGGGCAGGTGGGCAGTCCCCAGTCGGTCCCGGGACAGCACTGGGGCTCATGCCGTCTTGTGCCCCGCAGCATGGGACTACAGCGAGGGCTTCGTGAATGAGGAGATGATCCGGGACCACCTGCCGCCCCCGGAGGACGAGCCGCTGATACTGATGTGTGGACCCCCACCCATGATCCAGTACGCCTGCCTGCCCAACCTGGACCGTGTGGGCCACCCCAAGGAGCGCTGCTTCTCCTTCTGAGGGCCAGCACTGGCCGCCCCCCCACACATACTGCCCGCTGTGCATCCTCATGTGCCCTGTCCACACCCACCCATTCCCGCCATCTGTAAGGTCACTTCCCCCTCATCTCACACCATGGCCCCGGGCTCAGCTTGGCCTGCCCATGCCTGGGTGGCCACTCTGCTGAGCTGGCCCCCAAGGGGCCCCTTTGGGAACAGGGTTCTGTTACAGTGGGCCACCACAGCCACCTTTGGGGCAGGTTCCTGTGTGACCCAGCGATGCCCGGCTTTGGGTCTTGTCCTTCCCTCATCCCCACACCCCCCACACTACTGGGCCAAGGCCATCAGCACCGTGTACCACCCACCCCTCCCAAAGCAGACTGTAGTCTGGAAGTAAACAAATATAAGGGCAGTCCAGAGTGGTAGGTGCCAAGGAATCCCCTGCCACTACCTGGGGGCCCTCGCCTGCCACCTCTCACTGCCTGCTTCTGGGCCGGGCCAGGCCTTAGCGCCTGGCACTAAATACAGTTGCTACCCAAAAGTCCTCTTGGCAGGGACTGCTGGGGGTGAGAGGCTGCCCCCACCTCAGGGCCTAGGGAGGAGGAGGCTGGTCAAGGGCCCCTCTGGCTGGCACATGGGTCCTCCTGAAGCCTCCACATTTTCTCCAATACACGCAAATGTTCAGCAGCTTTGGAAGTTCCAAGCTGTCAGCTTGGTGGTTAGTTTGACCGCTTCAGCGTCCTGGGCCACCAGCCCTGATGGCAGAGCTAAGACACAGTTCATAATTATTTATTCTTCTGTCCCAAACCCACCTGTCCTGCTGCCTGCACCCCAGTGTGGGGGAGATTTCGAGCAGATCCTCTTGTCTGAGCCACATTCTCGGTGGCCTTGACATTGCCTTTAGACAACAGTGGGTTAGCCTTTGCATATCGGCTTTTTCAGAGTCATTTATGAGCAGAAAAAACATTGAAATAAAACTTTGCAAATATTAACCCTCGCGTGGCTTCTTGAGGCTATGACCTGTGTCCCTCTGGGGATGGTAGGGAGAGGGACAGGTCAAATGCACAGGGCCTGGCATTTACAAAGTACAGAAAAGTATACACAGGGAAAAAAATAATGTCAGACATCCAAAGGCAAACACGACTAATGAAGCCACAGGGCCCACTCTACGGCCACTGCTTTTACCCCTAAAGTCAGATGAACCCTTACCACAAAGCCAGGTGTAGAGAGTCCCCTATGGTTGGGCAGTGAGGCTGCTTTCAGTTTGTGGATCTTGCAAATAACAGTGGCATCTTTATCCTCCTTCCAGGCTGTTTGTTTTAAGACAGATTCCTGGGGGCAGAAAGCTGGGCCAAGGGCTGTGGACCTTGGGAGGCTCAGGGAACATAGCGAAAGCCAGTGTGGCTGGAGTGGAGGGGGGAAGAGCAGAGGATGGGGAGCTCACAGGAAGAAACCTGAGGCTGGGCTTTGGGGGCCAGAGGAGCCCCTTTTTTCTCTGTCACCTATTCTGTCCCCAGTGGTCTGGAAAAGGACTGAACCTGGGAATCCCTGACCCCAACAGCCTTTCTTCACACCTACTGTGTGCTTGGCTCTGCTGAGCAATGGACACATAGTAGGTCTCCCCATTCTCGTCTCCATCTAGAGGATGAGAAAACGGGCCTGCTTGAGCCCACTAGAAGCTGTCTCCAGGAGCAGGGAAGAAGGGCATGAATTCGACCTGGTCTTCCTTCTCCTGGTCTCAGTTTCCCCACCTGTAAAATAGGTGTGTGAAGTAGGTCTGTGATTTTCCACCCTCTCAGACCTGATACCCTTTCAAAATAACGTAACAGCCCCTTTGCCCTCCTTCAGGGAATTCACAGGTAATATCACCAACCTATACTATAAAAGCCAGAAAAGGAATTTATAAAAATGATGCACGTTCCAGCCTGTAGATGCTGCCCAAGTCACCCCAGAAGGAGGGTAGAACAGGGGGTTTCTCAAATGCCAGGTCCCTGAGCTATCACAGCCCCAAATGCAGCTGGGCTCCCAGGCCCTGCTGACGCAGACCAAATTTTTCCAGGCGGGGCACAATCCTCCGTCAATTTCCAAACATTTCCTTGGCTACTGCGCAGCTGCATTGCTGGCAGTTCCGTGTTTTTTCACACAAGACAAAGAGTCTTGCGTGTTTATACAAGAAATGGAGTGAAACCCGGTTCAGAATCGCAGCAGGCCTCTCAGCTCCGGGAATGTCGCCAGCGAGGGAAGACTGTCCCCACCTCCACGTGACCGAATCCCTGTCTTCCAGACAACTAAGCACGAACCCACAAAGCTCGGAAATGCCCCGAGGAAGGGCCACCCCGCTGTGAACCCAGAATAGGTTGATCTCAGTTAATGGTCCTATTGTGCTGGCTTTAAAATAATCATTGAACTGACTTTTTAACGTTTCACTTAAGGGGCTACAGGCTTTAATTCCTGCGTCCTCTGGCCGCTTCCTAGTTCTTCCACACCTGACCGCCACTTTCCAGCCGGCCCGCGCTGAGGCCGAACCTGGGCGCTCCTCCCGCCCCCCGGGACGGCGGGCTTGGTGGTCGCTGTTCGCAGCTGAGGAAAGGAGGGCCAGCCAGCACCCAATCACGCCGCCCGGGTCAGACCTGATTCCCCTCCTCTGGTGCCCAACCCCAGACCTTACGGCTTTTTACCACTGCCCAAGTTTCCATGGAGCTTCCGGTGCCAGATTTTTTTATTGTAGCTTGATGTTCTGTGAAGAGTACATGACTCCTTATTAACCAATTTCACCCCAATTAAAAAAAGACAGTACCTAACTCCATTCGCAGTGTTGGACTAAATATAATAACACCAACATAAAACTCATAGACCAGTAAGTTCCTACTCGGCGCTTTTCTAAAGACGTCGTAGTATTCATTGATTCGACGAGTGCATCAGGCTCGATGCTAGAGTCACATCAAGGCAATTTCACGTATAGAACACTTCTCTGAATCGGTCTATAACCCTTGCAACGACCTGCGTTACTTGCCCAATTTTACGGGGAAGAGTAGTTACGGGGAAGGGAAAGCCATTTGTTAAAAGCAGGGGTCCTTGCCTCGCCTGCCGCGTGCACCTGAGACCCGCCCTCGTACACAGTGAAGTTACAAACGAGCAGTGCTTTGAGTACATGAAAAACACGAAACAACTTTTTTTCTCTACTCCTGAGTACGTCTGCTTTTCAAGCATAAAGGGACGGGCAGATCGCGACTCCCAGGCATCCCGCAAAGTAGGCGGGTCACCTTAGGGGCAACCTTTACCCGCTCAAAAATTCGTCTCACATTAGCAGTGAGGATTCGGGCGTCACCCCGAATCGTTATTTTCCTTACTCATAAGTTTAAGGCATAAAGACATAGTTCTGTCACTGCCTACATAATGAATCTTAATCCTATTAGTCCTACGGTGAGTATCCAACTTGATCGTTGACCTGAGACCCAGGTTCCTTTGAAGTTAGTCTTAATACTAGTTAATGTTTTATGTCGCTTTTCATATTACTTGTCCAGGGGAGAATACAGAACGATAATCATCCGACCCTTCCTATGCAAATAAGCAGCTGGTGTCGCTAAGGCTCCAGGAGAGCGTTCCGCCCCTTCCGGTTCTTGCCTCATTTGAAGTGTCGCGAGAGTTCGTCGACCGAACGCCGGAAACGGTCGCCCCGTAGCGGCTGAAGGGGCGGGATCTAGGCGTGAGGGAATCTAAGCTGCTCTGTCGTGCAAGATGGCGGACATCTCCTTGGACGAGCTTATCCGGAAGCGCGGGGCTGCGGCAAAGGGACGGTGAGCGGCGTTTTCTCCCTTCGGGATTTAGGGTCCGCGGGCTAGCGGGGTTCGGGGCTGAGGAGAGAGCGGCCCCGGCGCGACGCGGAGGGCCGCCTGCTCCCGCCCCCTGCCGTAGCCGCGCTGCTCATTGGCCCGGCCGCCGCCGCCGCCGCAGGCCTGGACATCCGGCCGCCTACTGGCTGCAGGCACCGTCGCTCCGACCGGCCGCGGGAGGCTGGCGGGGCCGAGGTGCCCGCGGGTCCCCAGGGCCTCCCCGGCTCAGCCCCCTTCCCTGAGAAGACAGGCACTTGGGCTGCGCTTCTCCGTGCTCTCAGCGCTGCCATGAGTGAGGACGACCGAACTTCGGCGCGGAAGCGACTTGCTCTGCCTCCGCCCGACCTGTAATTTCCGCCCCCTGCTCCCGGTTCCGCTCTCAGAGCCGCTGCCTCTACCACTCGCCTCCCCGTGCGCGGCGCGCTGGGTGGCGCGCTCCTGTGCACACGGTGTGATTTCCTCGTTCGCTGCCCTGTCGGCTGTGGGGGACGGGGTCCCCACTTTCCAGACGCGGAGCCCGAGGCCGGCGGGGGTGGAGCGGTCCGCCCCGGCCGCGGAGAGTGGGGCGGCGGGGCCGGCCTCGGGCGTGGGCAGGAAAACGTGGGCCGGGCTGGAGGTTGGCCGGTTCTTTTTTTTTTTATTGAATTTATTCGGGTGACAGTGGTTAGTAAAATGCCGCGGTTTCAGGGGCACAACTCTGCAACACATCATCTGTGTGTTGTGTGGTGGGGTCACCGTGCCGAGTCCAGTCTCCGTCCGTCGCCATCCCTCCCCCCGGACCCTCGCCGCCCGCCCCTTCCGCCCCCGCCGGCCGTGTCCAGGCGGGGTGGCCCGGTCGGCTGAGAACATGGCTGAGCGAGGAGCGTCGGAGGTGATCGGCGGTCGTGCCCAAGCTCCCTCGGGACCCTCCAGCGTTGTCAGTCGCTTGCAGCCCGTAGGAGCCCGTCCGCCTGGGCGGGCGAGGGGCGGGGGCCGCGGGCGGACTTCCGGCGCACGCTGAGCGAGTTTAACTGCACAGCCGGCCGTAAAGATGTTGCCTGTTGTTTTCTCAGGCGGCCCTCCACTCAGCAGATGCTTGGTAACGCCGCCCCGTGCTTGTGGCTGAAGAATAGATTCTTTCCCTTGCCGTCTAAAATGTGGCCCTTCCCACCCCCTCCGCCCCCCAGCACACACACAGTTTACTGGCCAGCGCCTCCCCTGGCTTCTGGTTCGCGACAGGCTCTCAGTACTCATTCCCTCAGCCGTTCCTCGGGGCTCGTTCTCTCCTAGGTCTTTCCTCTAGTAACGGGCGTGGAATTGGTGCTGCGTCCTCTGGCCACTTCTAAACTGTCCCGGTTTCAGAGGTTTGCTCAACAGTTGCTGAATGCGCGGGCGTCGCAGGATAGGCTTCCCGCAGGCCCTGGCTTCAGGTGGTCTCTGTCTGCTGGGCCTGTGCTGTTCTGGTGTGGGTGTTGGCATGGCGGGGCGGGGGCGGAGCAGGGACTGTGCTTGCAGCCTGGCAGGCCCCGTTGTGGGGTTCTGTGCTTCCCCGGCTAGATGCCCTCTGAGCTTGGCAGTTTCCTCATTTGTAATAATGGTTGCTAGTAGATCATTGAGAGGGTCAAATATAAGAACATGAGAGTGTATATTTTATCCCAATACACCAACGTTACGGGTTCAATCCTCGGTCAGGGCACATGCAAGAAACAGCCAATGAGTATGTCAAGTGAAACAACGAATCGATGTCTCTCCCTTCTTTCTCTCTCTGTCTCAAAATCAATAAATAAAAAAAATTTTTTTAAAGAATGTATATATTAAAGTTTGTACCAGGTGGTAAGTGTTCAGCACGTGAAGGTAATTATCACAGACCTTTTCCTTGGAGGAGTAGAAGCCCGCCCTGGCCAGTGTGGCTCAGTTGGTTGGAGCATCATCTCACCATCAAAAGGTTGCAGGTTTGATCCCTGGTCCGGACACATAGGATCCCTGGTCTGGTTGCATACGGGAGGCAACCAGTCTGTTTCTCTCTCCCTAAAAGCAGTGGAGCCCTGACTGGTGTAGCTCAGTGGGTGGGACCTCATCCTGCAAGACAAAGGGTCACCAGTTTGGTTCCCCATCAGGGCACATGTCTGGGTTGCAGGCAGGTCTCTGGTTGGGGGCATGTGCGGGGCAACTGATCAATGTTTCTTTTGCACATGGTGTTTCTTTCCCTCTCTTTCTCCCTCCCTTCCGCTCTCTCTAAATATAAATAAAAGCTTTTTTTTAAAATGGGAAAAATGTCCTCAGGTGAGGATAAAAAAATAAATACATAGAAGCCAGAACCCCTCCCCTGAGGATATGCTGGGTAAGCACTGGGGCCTTAAGAGTCAGGCTGACCCAGTTCGGTTCCGGCTGTGCTCCCACTTTCCATATGATCTTTTGCAAATTACTTAACCGTTTCCTTGTCTACGAAATGTAGGCAGTACTTACTTCATCAGGCTGTTGTCAGGACTAGGTGAA
Source organism: Micronycteris hirsuta (assembly GCA_004026765.1). Lineage (NCBI taxonomy): Eukaryota > Metazoa > Chordata > Mammalia > Chiroptera > Phyllostomidae > Micronycteris > Micronycteris hirsuta. The sequence goes on along the minus strand of PVJI01011063.1, from coordinate 5,569 downwards.
TTAATATATCTGAAGTACTTAAAAGGTGTCTGAGCACTGAGTGCTCAATAGATGTTAGCTTTTTTTTATTGAAAGTGTTTAAGTAAAGAAGTAACAACCGGTCTTCAGTGTGAGGATATTGCTTTGCTATCATGTGCAGATTGGATTGGGGGCAAGTGCGGGTGAAAGACTGTTGCGGAAGAAGCTGGACTGCACGCTCTGTTTGAGTTAAACCTGCCGGAAACTCCAGTTTCAGTTTAGTGCACAGCCAACAAGAGAAAAACTAGATCTCGAGGTCCCTGTCAAGAAATGTAAAAAGTCTGAACAAACGTAATTTCCTTCAGTAAATATAGTCTATTGTTCATGTTTTCTAGAAGATTCCTTACTAGGAACTTTGGTTTAACATTGCTTGGATGTCCCAGGAACTTTGATCTTAATAATTTAGGAAGAGCCTGTGTTTATCTCAGAAAACTGGAAATACCAAAACACAGAGCCTATGGAAGTGTAAATAACCTTTTTCCCCGCCGGGCATGGAATGTGCTTGTAGTTTAGAGCGGCCATCCGCTTCAGTGTTCATTGCGCCTTGTAAGTCAAGAAGTGGGTCGTTATTACTGTGTGGGCCCCAGTTAATTGAGCACTTCATCCAGGCCCTGGTGAGGCATTGCTTTTCCCCGCGCACAGCACATCTCTAGTGACTTCAGTCGCTCCAGACGTGCGGATGAGTCTCCTCAGGACAGCACTGGGCACCAGCTGCTGTACAGGCCTGTCCCTCTGACCAGTTTCTTCCTTCGGGCGCGAGGGCATCGTTGGTTGGGTTAGTTAAGAACTCTTTGGTTTGATTAGTTTCATTCTCAGAGGGTAGCTCTCTGTACTGCATCCATGTAGTTGGGTGAAGGTGGCGGCAGCCTTGGAGAGAAAGTTGGGCCTTGAGTGTGCTGGAGTCGAGCAGTCCTGGGCCACATGCCCTGTCTGCAGGCGGGTGGGGGGAGTTGGAGAGCTTTTCACTTCAGGCCAGGGCCCTGGTCTGGGTCCTCATTGTTTGTTTCCCTGTTGAAAGAAGGTAAAGGAGATGTATAACTAAAGCAAGGAAGAGGGAAAGTAGTTATTACATAACGGAGAGGGGAAGAATTGAGATTTAAAGTAGAACATCTCCCCAAGACTCTCGTAGAGGGTAGGAGGATAATGTGTTGTTTTTCTCGATGTGCCTGAGGTACCTAATTCCGAGTTGACCCTCAGTAATAGAGCCAGACTGCGTTTTTTCCCTGTAAAGATGCCCTCAGCGCACATGTACTCTAACCCAGAGACCCCAGGGGTTAAAATGCATTTTATGGTAACCTAGGCCAAGTTGTTGGCCTGCATCCTTTGGACTGGGCACATGTCCAGAGCCAGCTGCCGCTCTGCCTTCACAGATAGAGTCAAGATGGGGAGGCGCTCCTCACCCCGTACAGACCCTCTCCAGTCATTCCTTGCGTTCAGGCTCCAGTAAGGCACTAGCGCTCTCGCCCACGGCACCCTGCCCAGGGCTGTGGAGTGTGGTGAGTGTCTGGAAGCAGTTCAGGGTTGCACTGTTCGGGTGCGACAGGGTGGGGCAGTTAAGAGACTTGCTCAGAACATCCCTCTGCCCTCCTCCCACACATTTACTGAGGCCAGAAGTGCAGAGTGTGTTCAGGGAACATCAGATAGTCTGCAGTCAGAGATGAGGCTGCAGGCAGAAGTTGGGGCCAGACCAGGGGCTCCACTGAGGGGTTGAGCTTTGTCAGGGAACCCGCAGCAGTTCTTGGGGCAGCAGGGTAACATAATCGACTCTCTGTTTTAGAGACCCGCTTCTAGCAGGAATGTTTATTTGAGAAATTCTTGATGACTAATGCTTGCCTTATAACCAAATCTGGGATGAATAGCTGTCTTTTCATGTAAGAACAGGAGCAGTGATTATGCTGAAGCTGTTCTTGAGAGCAGTCGAAAAGAACTGGTGTGACCAGGGAACTAAGTGCGTGAAATTGGGGGAAAGTAGCTTACTCACCGTAACCGCATCACCTCCCTTTCCCAAGTGTACCTTTTGCACTGTTCCGGTAGACAAAATACTGCAGCACAAGGCCGGTACTTTTTGGTGGTCTTTCTTGCCTGACAGTCGCTATGGTGCGTGGGTCAAAGTGTGTGGACATTCTCTATGTGTGCACTACCCTCTGGCCGCTTGAGAGTGGGCTTTTTCCCTGGGCGTGACTGGAGTCCTGAGATTTCTCTTAACCTGGGGACAAGTACTCACCCTTCAGGTTGTGGTCCTTCCCCCCGCCCCCCAACCAAAGATTTTATTTATTTATAGTTAGAGAGAGGGAAAGGGAGGAAGAAAGAGGGAAAGAAACAGCGATGTGAGAGAGAAACATTGATTGGTTGCCTCTCACATGCCCTAACTGGGGACCTGGCCCGCAACCCAGGCCTGTGCCCTGACTGGGAATGGAACCAGCGACCCTTTGGTTCCCAGGCTGGCACTCAATCCAGTGAGCCACACCAGTCATGGCTCTGGTCTTTATTTTTGACCCATGCTTAATTTATTGGTACTTTAACTAGATATACTGAAGTCGAAAGCCAGCCTTCACCATTATAGCTGTGTGATTTGGGATTTTCTCCTTGAATCTCAGTTTTCTCCTCTATAAAATACAGATAATAACCTAATTCTCAGAGTTGTGAGGATTAAAGGAGGTATGTCAAGGTTTATGGACCTTTAGTAAGTGCTCAGGAATGTTGTTGAAGTCACCTTTTTTATAAATTTTTTCATACATCCTGATAGCCAGGTGCCCCTGTGTGGCCATGGCGGACATTGCTCATCAACCATAGACTCCTGTGGGTTCTCAGTAGAGCACTTAACAGCCAGTACTGATTATCAGAGAGGGAAATGGTTGAAGAATATGAATAAATTAAGATTACAGAGGTCTGATTTCTGCTCTTCATATGTTGCTACACTGATCTGCCCCTTTCTCCATTCTCTGTTCAGGGAAATGAAATTCGTTTTCAAGAATCTCATTCTCTGTGCAGACACTGATTTTTTTTTTTTTCTTTTTTATTTTACTTAAAGGGACGGAGAGAAACATCAGTGTGTGGTTGCCTCTCGTGTGCCCTCACTGGGGACCTGGCCTGCAGCCCAGGCATGTGCTCTGACTGGGAATCGAACCAGTCACCCTTTGGTTTGCAGGCTGGCACTAAATCCACTGAGCCACCCCAGCCAGGGCTGATTATGTTTATTTTTTAGAGAGAGGGCAAGGGTGGGAGAAAGAGAGAGAAACATCAATATGTGAGAGAAACATGGATTGGTTGCCTCTTGTATGCACCCAACTGGGGACCTGGCCCACAACCCAGGCATGTGCCCTGACTGGGGATTGAACTGGCCACCGTTTGGTTTGCAGGTCAAGGTCCAGCCCACTGAGCCACACCAGCCAGGGCTAGCTTTAGTGTTTGAATGCATAATTTATGCCATGGCCTAGATTTGTTATATTTCATGGTACTGTAGAATCACACGGAGTGTCACATGATCATGATCATGAAACCAGAAAAGTTAGTGTTCATGCTGCCTGTCACTACCAGAATGAATAAGCAGAGACAGAGACTGAATCTCTATGGGGGCTTCATTCAGATGGCTGGCAGTCTCAGAAGACGGCAGGTTACGTACCCTAACAGATCATCTTACATTTCCTTTTAAGCCAGCCTTTTTTATGAGGAGGAAAAGTGTAGGTAAGGAATTCAGAATTCAGGAAAGAAGTTGATCAGAAAAAAGCTGCAGTCTGGCAATTTCTCTTAACATCCTTTCATCTGTTGACTGGTGATTTTCTGTCTGTGTCCTGTGTCCTGTGTCCTGGGGGATTTTCTTTGGTGGTGGGATGTCTCTCCCTGGAACACAATGGCTCAGATACCATCTTGATTGCTTATGGTCTCTTCTGGGACACAAAGGTTGAATTGCTTGTGGTCTCCTGGAGTCACGGTGGGCCATACCTTCAGTTCCTGAAACGGTAGCTTTTTATAAGCATTAACTACTAATGCTTATTAACTATTACCTAAAACTAAAATTTTCCAACTCCCCCATCAATAAAAGCATCTTACCTCCTTTAGTTGCAAGTGTCAGGAAGCCTTGGTAATGAGGGTACCCTGGCGTTGGAGGAGGTAGGATTTGGAGAAGACAGACGGAGACAGGAAATCTTTAGGACAGGCTCAGGTTTGGATTAGGATGTCTGATTCCCCTGGTGGATGTGCTCATCAGTTAAGTCTTCCACTGTTGATGTTTATGCAGCCTGGTTCGATTTGTAATGTCTTTTCCTGAAGCTCCTGCGAGAGTTAGGATCTTACCCTACTTGGGGCAGGCAAGATCCTGGTCCCCTTTTAGGGTCAGGGCCAGGGTTACCCTTTATGCCCTGGCTGCGTGGTTAGGCACTGGAGAGGTGATTGGTGGCCAGGATCCTAGCCGGGTGTTATGCTGGTCGGTGGGGGCTGGGTAGGCGGCTACCTTTGCAGAGGCAATCTTCTCCAGGAGAAGCCCTTTCTGAGGCCACCACCAATTCTCCTCTCTCACCTCTCGTGGGGCTTGGAGTAGGAAAGAGGGAACCATGGAGCCTATTACAATGGAAAGATTGTGGGCTCTGTGGTCCAGTCCCAGCCATGCCACTAACCCTATGATACGATTCTTACACAGAAGAGGTAGAAGTGGTAGCAACTAACAGAGTACGAGCTTGGAAGAATAATGATTTATAGGAGCCCAGTAGGGGCCTTAGCACTTAGCAGGAGCTCTGGATCAGAAAGCTCTTGGAGCCTTTGTTATTCTCCTGGTGCCTGGTTGACACTGGAGAGGAAGGAGCTACAGGGTGTGCCCCTGAGAAGCTCTTAGTCCTGCAGGAAATGCAGACTTGTAAATAGATCATTGTGATGCAGCATGGTAAGTGCCTTAATGGAAACTTGTCCAGAGCTTCCATGCTCCTAGGAGAGAGCCTCCAGCTGTGGAAGTGATAAGGGAGAAGTGAAAGAATGCTGGAGGTGGAGGTAGGGTGGGGGTGCTCAGAGCTGCAAGAGCAGAGAAGCCTCAAGCTGGGCTGTAGTGGGCATTTTCCACAGTATGCCTAGAATGCCCTTTGTCCCTAATGGTGTCTCAAAATACCTGGGAAGCAAAACACTTTTTAAAAATATTGATTTACTTTTTATAGAGAGGGAAAGAGAAAAAGAAAGAGAGGGAGAGAAACATTGATCGGTCACCTCTCCTACACCCCCAACTGGGGACTGGCCAGCAACCCAGGCATGTGCCCCCATTGGGAATGGAACCAGTGACTTTTCAGTTCATGGGAGAGTACCCAAACCACTGAGCCAAACCAGTTAGGGCAGGAGCAAAACACTTTTACCTAATGATAGAAATCGCCGGTCCCTCCTTCCTAATTTTGTTTCCAATGCAAAGTTAAAAGCCATAAAACTGGGAAGGAAGTCTCTATTAATTATTGGGTTGGCGAAAAAGTTCGAAAAAGTTCGTTTTGTTGTTTCCATAAGATGGCTCTAGTAGCACTTAGTTGTCTTTAACTAGCTGTCTCTAATGTCATTTGAAAGAAACAATTTTGCTAGATTG